>JAQFZP010000246.1:0-45038 GCA_034695745.1 Geophilus truncorum | reverse complement strand
CTGAACAAAAGTCATCGTCACCACGAGTTAAGAAGTTTTCCATCTACAGATGGGTAAGATTTCGAACCTCTGAATGAAATTTTTGTTGAACTGTATGTCATTATTTTATAGAATCCCGAGAAGAAAAGCCAGAAACCGTATATGCAAACTTACGATGTGGATTTAAACGCGTAAATATTTTTAATTTCACATTAACTATTGCTTTAGTTTTACCTTGAATTGATTATTTAATTAATTAATTAATTACAGTTGTGGTCCAATGATTTTGGACGCCTTGATTAAAATAAAAAATGAAGTCGACCCAACATTAACTTTTAGAAGATCGTGTCGTGAAGGTAAAGAATGACTTTTTCAATTTGAAAGAGTTTTAAGTAACATTATTGATGTTTACAGGCATTTGTGGCTCTTGTTCGATGAACATCGGAGGAGTCAATACTTTGGCTTGCATTAGGTTTAAAAAATAAATTAAATAAAATAAAATAAGAAAAATACAACTTTTATGAAAATATGAATTTATTTGCAGCAAGATTGATACGAATGTGAATCGTACAACTAAAATCTATCCGCTTCCTCACATGTACGTGGTTAAGGATTTAGTCCCAGACATGAGTAATTTCTACGATCAGTACAGATCAATTGAACCCTGGCTAAAGCGTAAAACTAGCGAACCACTTGGCGCCAAGCAAAATCTACAGAGTGAAAATGACCGGAAAAAATTGGTATCATTTGATTTTTCTCAAAAATTAATTGTGACGTTTAAATTTGATTTTTATTGTTAGGATGGTTTATACGAATGTATTTTGTGCGCCTGCTGCTCTACTTCCTGTCCCAGCTACTGGTGGAATTCAGATAAATATTTGGGTCCTGCTGTGTTGATGCAAGCTTATCGCTGGATCATCGACTCGCGGGATGACTTCTCTCAAGAAAGACTCGAGAAATTAAAAGATCCATTTTCTGTGTATCGGTGCCACACTATCATGAATTGCACTAAAACGTGTCCGAAGGTTAATTTCAATTTTTTAAGCTTTTAGTTTTCAATTTTTGATTATTTTTTTGTATTAACAGAGTTTGAATCCCGGTCGAGCAATTGCTGAAATCAAGAAATTATTGTCCGGTATTGCTAAGAAGGACAAACCTGAAATAGCGCCTTAAGGAAGCGAGCACAATAATTGATGTTTCGATTTGTAATTTATCTAACTCGTTTACTTTGATGTAGGTGTTTGATTGTAAATACATAGAAGAAAATAAATTGTTTAGGTGAGAATTATTCTCAGATTAAAAATAAATATACAATTTGTAAAAGTTTTAAATCAAATTAGTCAGTTGCTGACGTCAGACGGCGCCATTTTCAATTTGTTATCAGGTACCAGCATGCATTGCGCAATCATAAATGGCGCGGTGGGAACCTGGGAACACGTGTTGTGTGCTGGGCTGGGTCACGACTACCTATTAGGTAGTCGTGGCTGGGTACCGGAAGAATTAGAAAGTTAACGACATTAAATTAGTTCGGGTTTGATGAGAAGGACCAATATTTCATGAGCATTATGATTTTAGTAACATCTTGCTGCGTTAAGTTTTCTATTAGTCATCCCGCCCCCGCCCGTCAACGTTGTTCAAACAAGAACCACCATTAATTTCGGATATTACGAGTTTTTTTTACAAGTTTATTCCCACACTTTACGCTTACAGAAAAAAGACTGTAAGGAGACCGCATATGAAAATGCAGCCACTCGAAGAATGCAACTTTAATATTTGTTTTCACGTTACACAAGAGTAATTAATTCATGAATAAATTAATTATTAGCAGCATGTAAAATTGCGGTAAGTTGATAACGGATAAGTAAATTAATTACATTAATTAAAATTGTTATTATTACTCTTTTTAGTTGATCTACTTTTATATTTTTTTAGTATAATTACATCGTGAAGCCAATTTGCTTATGTAACATCTTAAAAATGAACATTGTTTACTTTATATCTTGACTAATATTTTTCATTTTCCAGGGCCAAAAATGACGGGTAAAACAACGACCGACTGCCATCTCGTGCTAAAACTCGGCAATGAAAATGAATGGATCGTTGGAACTTCGTCTGCTGCCGGATGCCGGGACCATTGGCTGGTAGTGCAGCCACAGACATGCAAGTCGTATGGATTGTGTTCCTCAACATTCTTATCGTCACTGAAGGAATTCGTCCGTTTCGACCAAAACAATTCGTTTACCGAATAAGACACTCAAAAAGAAGATGTTTCGAACAAGCATTGCAGGAAAGAGAAAATCACGCACGATTCGTATTTACCGGAACCGTACTCAAATTATTCCACTCTTCCAGAGGTGCAGGAAAAAGTACAGTTTATTCAGGGGCAGTGAAAATTCGACGGGTGATGAAAGGAAACAAAAGACTGATGAAAATGAACCCGGTTCTCATCTATGGATTCGGTAATCCAGATTTATGCTTGAGTGACGTCAGGGAGAGAGACTCGAAAATATTTATGGTAAATTCCCTTAAAAATGGATTATTGACTCTGAATTCGAGCCTCGTGAGATTGACAGTTTCGAATTTGCGGAGAACGATGGCAGCTGTGAACGGTAAGTGTTTTTACGTCAACTTTTTGAAATTTGAATAATTTTTAAGACTAAAAAATGCAAATATTTTGATAAAATTTCGATTTAGCTCTCATCTGGAGACAACAAACAAGTGTTGTGTTGTGCCTAAAGGTTTTGAGATTAGGGTGTGGTGGCAAAACTGGTATTTAATATCTCTAAACACTTTAAGGTAAAGTGTCGGGCATGATTTTTATTTATTTAATTTCTTTTTTTTAAATGATAAAAATGGTGCGTAATTTTTATTTTTATGGTGTGTAAGTTAGAAATGAATTGTATTTTAATTAAAAATTATATTTGGGAATGAAAATTATGAAGCGCCTCGAGTGTGGGAAAGCAGAGTTAATTCTTTGTATTTTTTTTTTTTAAATTTCTACATTTTCCTGCTGAGAGTGGTTGTGGTTGGAAGGTGTTTTCGGTTTAAGGGAAGATTTAAAAATATTGACCCACAGGGAGTGTGGGAGTAGCAAAAGGAGATGCGCTTCGACTTGCGCGGGGTGTGTAGTAAAGATGATAAAAAGGTGGTTTTAAAGGTTGAACAAGTGAATGAGAAATGGGAGGATGAAGAATTTGAAATTATGGCTTTGAAAACTCCGTTTAAGGGCGGTTTTCTTGCGCTTTTAAAACCGTGTTTTACACGCTTGGTTATCAAAATGTCTTCATTAATTTATAGTCATTGTCTGTCGAGAGGCAATTGTTGAATTTTTTTTTGTCTTTAAAAATATGAAATATAAAAGTTTTAATGTGTGTTTGGTCGCTGTTGCTATAAAGTTTGAGATACGAGGAAAGGAAAGAGGTGAAAGGTTTTTGTTACCTTTGTCAACATGTCATTAAAGAGAAATACATTTCTTTGGAAACGAAGCGATAAGGTAGGAGTTACTGGAGCCATTAAAACACGTTGTGTCGAGGTCTTAAAAACCCATTTCCCATATTCTCCGGTTAGGGGAATATTTTATAGGCCAATGATCTTGCGGAAATAAAAATGGAAGACGAAGGTACATAACGAGACATTTATTACGACGCGGTGGCTTTTAAAAGTTGCTATGCCACAACTGCCATTACAAGTTCTTTTTTTTTTATTGCTGGGTTTGATTTTTACTAATTTGAAGGTGCATTTGTTTGAGATAAACGTAAAAATTTTTCTGAACATAAAAATTATAAAATTATGGTAAAGTACATTTTAGTGCCTTAAATGTTGTTATGTTAGAACTATTTTCAGAGTCGCCTAGTGTTAAAAATTGAAGTGGTTTTTCATTAGAATTCTGATTTTCCTGATTTTTTCTTAAGCAGTTTTGTTTATTTTATTTTGCTGAGTCTGACTCTTGTTGTGGTTTTCGTTGAAAATGAGGCAAAGTTGGTAAAATTGGCGTTTGAGAATGTGAGTTCTGGTGGCACAAGTGAACTGGAAAAACATGCGAATGGTTATTTCATGTGAAATCTAATCCAATAGGGAATCACATATGGTAGTTCATATTTTATTCCAGATAACTAGATAAGGTCAGGTTTACTGATTTTCCAAATTCTAGTTCAGTTATGCAGATAGACAAAGTTTCTATAAACATTCTTGATTGGCAGTAATAATAATTTTTATTTACATCACTGACTGAGCATTCAAAAACTATTATTCTTATAAGAAATTGTGAAATTTTTTATGACTGACAAATAAGAGTTTTTTTCTTTTCTTTTTTAAAGTTTTATTACACTCGTATGAAATGAATGAAATATTAACGTAAAGTAAAAATTTGGCATGCAACAAACGTTACCAGTAGCAAAAAAAGAAAAAAAAGTTGTTTCAGTGATGTTATTGAAGGAGTTCATAGTATTCAAAGTGCTGAATGGAGTTTGTTGTGGCACATGTCGCTGAAAAGGTCAGAGAGTGGCTAGTTCGTGAATCTAATATTAATAAGCTTTTTGTGTAACTCATTGAAATTGTAATATCACATGTCTTTCGTCTCGCATTGCAGCATAATGCCATTCAGGATGTAGAAATCAAACTTTTTGCTTTAATAAAGTCGTCAAACTCAGTTCCGTTTCTTCACGTCCTCCGAGCAAAACTTAAAAAAAAAATTTTTCTTATATTATATATTTTATTTTTTTGACTCGTGGACAAAAACTACAAGCAACAATAGCCTATTCTTATAAAAGCTGCACTTATGTAGCGCCACCTACCATAAAAAGGTGTGGCGAGATCCAGTTGAGGGTTTTTATTTTTGATTAGCTTTTAGAGAAACACAGCATAACCCCGACAACCATATCTCTCTTTACTTCTCCACCCTAGACTTCAAATGCACCTTACTAAGCTTCACCTTAAAGGTAATAATTCTGAAATGTACCTCTTATGGAGGGGCATGTTTGGGCTGATCCCGGTTTCCTCTTGATTGAATTCAAATGAAGCTGCGGCTATATGCTTTTATTTCAAGGTTAGTACAAATGCAAGAAATTTGTAGTATGATAACGGTAAATAAAGTATTTCTTAGAAATTTTATTACTAAAAAGAGGTTTTGCATTGAATTCCACTTATTTTGATTTTGTAAAAGAATTTTGATGGTCCAGGCTTTTAGATAGGGCGTGGATGCATATAAGTATGAGTAATGAGATGGTCTGTTCTCCTTGAGTCATGCCCCCTTCGATTTGTTGGCGCCACGAGAACTGAGTACAATTCCCCTCCGTTTAACCCAATGATATAAATTACGATGTCACCTTAACGGTGACCTCCACTCTTAATTGGTTGATGATGAATCTAAAGACACCGCGCCGAAGTGCACGAGCGAAGGAGTGTCGACTTTGAATGTCGTAAAACTGACGGTTTCGGTGTTGTCATTACCATTTTTATCGAACACTTTACATTTTTCTTTTCTTTTTTTTTTTTTAAATTTAAAAAGTATAAAGAAAAAAAAATATTTTCGTGCTTTGTTTTTACCAGATGAAAACAACGGATGAAGAAAAGAAATCGGTATTTACTCAGGAATGCGTGCACATGTGCGTTGAAAATTCAGAGTTTAGCATTTTGAAAAGACACTTTTCAAAGTTTCAAATTTTATATAGCCTATTTACCTTTCAAATTAACGTAAAATAATAATAATTATAGAAATAACGACTTTTTGAATTTGTTTTGGACATTTAACGGAACAGATTGCGGTACTGACAAACTGTGCCGACTCAATGCCAAGTCACTTAGAAAAAAAACTACAGTTAAAGAGTAAGGAAAAGGTTTGCTCGAGGGTAAATAACATGAGTTGTATTTGAGAGTGACCTCCGTAACCCCATTGTGAGTGGAATAATCTCGGAAGAAGAGGAAAACACATTAATACGTGTTTTTTGGGTGTGGGCGACGAGTGAGTAACGGGGTAATAAGTTTGCCGGAAGTAGGAAATTGAATTAAATTTCAATATGGGAATTTACATAAAGAGAATTTTTTTGTTGTTGAAATCTTAACCAATTAACTAATTTTCAGCTGTGGAATTCTGCCTGGTTGTAATTGGTACGTGTCACGATGTAATTCTAGCATCGTGTGGGGCGCGGCGATTGCAGCATCTCTGCAGTCCAAAACTAGCGTTTTGCGGGTCGACGTAAAGGCTTCGCTTCCTCGACTGCACTTTGCGTGTTGCACTTTTATTAGTCTGATTGGCAGCAGAAAAGATGACCCACCTTTTATCTCCACCCCCGATTGAGATGTTGACAGGTTAATGGAGGTTCGGTTCATTGGAATTTAATTATTGTAATTGCAAAATTTTCTAGTGGAAATTATTATAATATTTATATGGAATAGGTTGGTTGATTAGTGAAGCACAGTGTTGCAATTATAGTCATTTTCAACGGGATTTCTCATTTGATTGCTGCATAATGCATGTAGTTGTACTCCGATGCACCGTTCAGAGAGTTAAGCATCTTACGAAAGACAGAATGTTGGAGAATTATGATGTCATAGAGTGGTTGGGGTTGAGCCAAATATTCACAGCATGCTGTGACATGTTTTTTTGCTTGTCACACGAGTTTATTCATGCTTTACCGAAGTTGCTTGTGATGAATTGTGGAAGTGGGTTTAACTAGAAATGCCGGCAAGCAGTTTTACAAGTCCTACGTCTCTCTAGGTATATGGGCTTTAACATTTGTGAAAATTTTTAATAATGGTCTATAGGATTTTATGTTTTTGCACAGTTTTCAATAGGTTATCATATACTGTACTAGAGGGTGTGGGAACTTATGAATTTGTATGGTACAGTTTCTACAAAAAGCATGACTGTGTAAAACTATAATTTATAGGTTCGTGCAGAGTGCAATAAGCTAATTCTTATATATTACTACAGACAATTCCCTATAAGAAAAAAAAGGTTTCAAATTAAAAGGAACGACTATAGGGTACTATTGATTTTTTCTATACAATCCTAGAATTTTTTTAACAAGTGTTGATTATCAATTGATTATCAAAGGACTCTTAACTTTAAATTTTACATTATTGTCAATTTTAATTTAAAAACAGACTACTGTTACAACAATATAACTCTAAATCACATTTTTTTCATTTGGTTGACTCAGAAATCTGTTTACAATAATTTTCTTCACAAAAAAAAAAAAAAAACCCGGCAACAATCATCAACATCTGCCAATGCCGTTCTATCTAATTTACCGTGTCTATTGTGTACAGGGCGGATGACTGAGTGGAAGGTCAGATGTTTGATGATTTTTCCATTCATCTATTCTTTTCCTCGCACACTTTGATTGGAAAGACCACCACAGACGCACACATAAGTTTTCCTTTTTTTCTTTTTAAAAATAACTGCATCCACCTTTCAATCATCCAATCCAAACCGTAACTAAACTGACAGCCAACACCTATAATCTAAACCCGGCGTGAAACTGATTAAATTTAATACAAAAGCAGACTCTGGATTCAATATTACATCACTAACAGAGCAACTAAGCCTATTTGCTTAGTATTTACCTAGATGGGTGTGCAACACGAGCGTTACAAGACTTTGTTTGTCCTGTGCATAAATTTTACCCGAATTGACATGTGCATAGAGCGAAGCTATTTATTTTGGCTTGTGATGATAACATAATTTCCATGTGCATGGCTTTATCTTCGCGTGTGAACACACCTATTCTCATTAACTTGTCGCGAGTTTCATACTTTATGAAACAACATGACTTTTTTTTTTATGCCTCATCCATTTTCACACGCGTTTAATAGTGAATGTGGGTTTTGTTAATGCGCATGATAAACCTCTAAGTAATAATTACACCACTTTGTAATAAAGTAAGGCTAGAGGAAAATGATGATAAATTTTTTCTCCGTACGGAGTTTGTGTTTATCTTGTGTTTATAAATGTAAGATTTATGACGGTAAACGCGAAACTGGTTTCTAGACGATTATTTCCTTAAATTGGGTGAGCTTGTTGTGCTCATGCGGAAAATAATCATGCGTGAAGTGGCGGCAGAGTGCGCAGTGCAGCTTTGCCACTTTAGAAATGAGTTAGAGGATAAAATGACATTTTTCTAAATCTTGTTAATCGTTATCAACCAAATTAGCAATTGCACACGAAAACTTCGTCGTTGCATCATTAAGTTCACGAGATGAAAGGTGATTTCATTTTTTATTTATTTTACTACTTTTTTATTTTTTGGAAAAAAAGACGATAATATTAAATAATTGGCAGTTTGGGGATTTTTTTTCCCTCTTTATTTCTGTTTTTTTTTCTTCTTCTTCCCTTATTACTTTAATTAACCGAGTAGTGTCACTGTTCATTTTATTATCAGGTTACATCGAAGTTATTATTTTAATTATTGTTATTATTAAATATCGTAAATATGGCTTGACTAATGGGAAGTAGTGGCTGTGAATGCGTTTGTGAATAGATGAGATAAGTAACATTTTTTAAATAAATAAAATATAAATTGTATGCTTCTAACCCAGATTGCAATATTGTAAATTTATTTTTAAGTTGTTAATGTGGCTACACACAAGCAATTTAATACACACATCCAAAATTAAACCCTTAATTACAATAACAAATTAAAAGAGTAACACAATTCTAATTATCGCAACACATTGCAATTTTCAAGGGACGAAGACGTTTCCTATTGAAGTGGGAACCCGAATCTCGATGTTCAAGAAATTTGCTTTTCATTTAAAAAAAAAAATTATAAAACTTGAAATAGCTATTATTCTTGTGTATTTTTAATTATTGCATATTAAAAATTAAAGGACAAAGTCAGTGAATCTAGCTTAAGTGCTTAAATATATAAAGAAAAATAGAATAAAAATTATTTTTGGTAAACAGTGCCTCGGGGGTTGGTAGATGTTTTCTTACTGACAAAATAATTACCTAAAATTTTACCATTAACAAATCTAGATAATAGTTATAATTAAGCACTTATCAGTACTTAATTAAAGAATGGACAGTGAGCGCAGCAAATGCATCTGTACAAGTGCAGTGGGAGAATGTCTAAGATCCTCTGCTGTAGCCATCAATTAAGGGAGCAAATGAGTTTAGAAGAGAACAAGCTGTCGGACAAATTGCTCGCTTACTAAATAAACCGAAGATAGATCCACCTTCTTCGAAGAAGGAACCTATTATTTGCGGCCAAGACGACCAACAAATTGTAATCCGCTAATAGCAGGGGAAAGATGCGAGTTGGCAAATTATTACAGCCCACAGTTGAAATGATGTTTTTTATTATTACTGTAATTGCGTGGTTTTTCTAATGTCTACTTAAAATTACCACACTTTTTTTATTTCCAGTTTGAATTAATGCGGTCTTTTTAAATTTAGTGTTTTTAATTTGTACTTATTTCGTGTTTGCTTTAATTAGGCCACGAGGACCAGATGTGGGAAGAATGTATTAGGCATGAGAATTTTTTTTTTTTTTTTTTAAATTTCCTTGAAAACCTACACAAGTTTTGTCGTTGAATGAATTAAAAGGATTAACGGGAATTGTCGCTTATCCCATAATACCGCCTTTGGGCAAATGACCAGAGAAGCCCATTGCGTGTTGTGCAGAAGCAAGACAACACACTATGTAATTTAGATTAAAATCGCGATGATCTTAATGTGTAATGGCTCTTTTAACACAGGAATAACTCGCTTTTATTCATCCGGGATAATAAATGACCACTTTTACCACACAGCATCCTTTAGGGCTATTTTACAGTAATTAAGGCTTCGCAGCCTTAAGGTTGGAGGAGTTTAAATGATATTAATGACGGTGACTGAAGTGGCGTTTAGGAAAAAAGTTACGGTGAGCCGTTAAAAACATATACAAAATGGCAAATGCTCGGGTGGTTTATGCGTGCCGACAAATTGGTGCAGTCACAACTGATTTAAAGTTGGGTCATAGGAGCAAACCGAATGGGTGGGCATGTGAATGTCAAGCCGTGGCTGATGTATCCACCTCGCGGGTCACGACCGAGGTTGGTCTTTGTGCCGTTTTTTTAGCGAAAAAGGGAGAAATTGAGTAGACTTTTACGGCAATTATTTTTAACAGATGTGGAGTGATAGGGGAGTTTTATGAGGGTAAATAAATAAAAATGATTGTCGGGTAAAAAGTTTGTGTAAATGTTGACATTATTATTCCGTCATCTTTTTTGTTTTTTAGGAATGGTTACATAATTTCTCCACGCGCTCGCTTTTGATCTTGACCTTTAGAGCAATATCGGAGACAAAGGGAAAACAATTATGTGCGTAAAGGTCAATTTCTAATTCGGCAATTGATTTTTATCGCTAATGTGTTTTGTGGGAGAAATAAAGTATGCTAATGGTTATGTTTTCGTTTGTTATCGATTCATGTCGAGGGGAATTTTTCTGCCATTTATTTCTTTAACTTTTTTTTTTGGAAGTGGTGATGTGAAAGTGTAAAATAATTAAATGCCTTGTTATTTGGCAAAGTGAGGAACATTTCAGCAAATAAATTTAACTTTTTTTTGCCTTTTTTGACGTGAAAAAAATAGTTATGTTTTTACTCACGCGATTTTTCTGAGTATTTCAATTAAAAAAAAATTTTTTTTTCCTGTTGACTAAGAAAAATATTAATTTTTCCCATGGTTTTAGGCTTATAGTACACGATAGGGTAAAAAAAGGGTTTTTGATTCTGGCTACAACTACAAGTGCACTTAAAATTTTATTATCAAACCACACTTCGGAAAAAAATTTATTGGGTAGACTTGGTCTTTCAACAGTTTAAAATGGAAATTGTTTAGTAATTAAATGGCTGTTAAAGCCCACTTGAATTGCTACCATTACTTTACCCTTGTTTGCCCGAATAGCGATTGATGAGATATGAACGTAATAAAAAAAAATTGAGTTATTTCACGTATGGTAATAGGCCATCTTTGAAAAATTCATGGATCAAGCGATGTCTTATTACTACTCTGAGCAGAATTGCCCGATTTTTCATTCTGTCACACGTTCAATTAAAATAAAGTTCTGGCGCCTCTAAAGAGACCATAAAAACCAAGAGACTTTTTTTCCCTTACTTTTGAGACACATGCTAGCTGCAAGTGAGAACAGTGATGTGTTGTTGAAAAGCTGCTAACGTTGATTCATTTTTCATGTAGCGCAAGCAGGATGCGTTTGCCTGTAAATACATCAACGCCTGTTTCGTAATGCAAAGAACTGAGAAAAAAGGCTGAAAACACGTTGACTAAATGCTTTGACCATTTGTCTGGTTAATGGTCGGTGAAGGAATGTTGAGATTTGTGAGTGGCTCATTGAAAATAGTTGTTTATACTTTCAATTTGGGATGTTTATCTGTCGTTGCAAGATGTTCAAGTTTACAGAGTTTTTATCTATTCCCCGCCTTGTCAAGTTGACAAGTGGATGTACATTTTGAATGAAACTGTCTTTTTTTCGGTTTATATGCAAAGGTGCAGTGATGTGGGTTAAGGAGTGTTTTTCTAAGATGGAATTTTCGGATTTTTTTTTTTTTTTTTTTAGATTTCAGTTGCCTACTGCATCTTTGACAATCGACTTTAACCTGATGTGTTGGAGTAAGTTGATTTTATGAGCTAAAACAGCAATACCAGATCCCCTTAAACCGCCTCATTGGAGCACTTCCTCGCGACAATGAAATGCTCCAATGAAGCGATTTAAAGAGCTCCTCAGGCGCCATGGTTTTTCTTTTCGTTTTTTTTCTTTTTCATTTTAAACCTTAAGTCTGCTAAATATTTAGCACTTACGTCAGCTGGAAGAGGAGAGAAAGTAAAGTATTATAAAATATTCAGCAGGTCTATTTAAATGAATCTAATTTAACTGTAACTAGGTCACGATCTTACATGTGGCAAAGTGAGAAAATTCCCAGAGGGAAGTATTGCAAGTTTGTCATTTTCACAATACCAGTGTCAATAAGTATTGATTTTGAGGGGAGTAAAAATGGAGAAATTTAGAACTTTACACGTGTTGCTAGAGGTGATTTTTTTTCTTCTTTTGAATATTTTGTGTTTTTCTCACTTTCTTAATAGTTGTACATAAATCAAACGCGAGTTTCAAGATTAGTGGCAAGTTTACGCAAGCGAGAATCGGAATTGTGAAGTGGCTGTCAAAGTGTGTAGAATTAGTGCTTGTCATGCACGCCAACGTAGCACAGTGATATATGAAGGACTGCGAGTTCGGTTTTGTACCCCATAAATTATCATACAGATGGATAATTTAATGCGTGATACTCCCAAAAGCAAAGTTTGCATTTTCTACGAATACACAAACAAAATAAATAAATAAACAAACAAACTTTGAAAATGAAACAAGAAAAATACCATTTGAAAAATGTAATCAGCAGTTATTCAGCCTCCCCACATTAATCATAACCCCCACCAGTGGTGATCTGATAAGTTCTGTCATTCCTTGGGAAGGGAGAAGAAAGTCACAGGTGAGAATTCTGCATCAGCTGATAGTGCGAGTTAAAGGGAGAAAATACTTTCTTAATTGGATATATTATACAAAACGACCTCCCATGTTGTTATGCCCCGCACTCGATGAAAGCAATTTTGCCTGATTAAATTCTCGTGGTTAGAAATTGTAGTGAAGAAACGTCGTAAATGAGTTAATAGAGCTCCGGTTAATGCGCGCAAAGAGATTTTCGGAAAAGGGTGCATTGAAATTGTCAAATTTAAAGATAACGGCCGACCGACCTGAGACGCTGGGAAAAACAAAGTCACTAGCACACACACCCAGCACTCAGCTCGTAATCGACTCCTCCTTCGAGGTGGTGGGTGGGAAGGGTGGGGTGAAGAATTGAGTGGATTTGGCGACACCACTGACATGGATACACTGCTGAAGCACGTGCTCTCCTGAGGTGTGGTTGTGTTCTAGTGAGAGTCGACATCGAGTCTGAACACATCGTTAAATTTTTTAATTTTTTAATTTTTTTTAAAACAAACTAATTGTGAATAATTAGATTTTTTGTTGCCATGTTGTCCATGTGGTTACTGTTGGTGATCGTGGTAGTCGGTGGATCGGTAAAATTGAAGACTCGATGCAAAGAGGAGGCGCTGGAGGTGCGCGAAGAGCAGGCGACTGTAATTTTCACCGGGACTGTGTGGCGGGTTTTTCGCACATCCGAGCAGAAATTTACCTATTCAGCACAAGTAAAGGTGAGGCGTGTGCTCAAAGGTGGCGACCACGTGAGAGCAGACTCGCTCGTGGTGATCGAGGAGATTGGAACTCCGCTCGTGTGTAGAAGTCGGGTGCGCGAGAAAGACACGAGGATCTTTTTCCTCACGCAACAAGGGGCAAATCACCCGAGATTGAACTCGAGCGTCATTCGAGTGACGGTGGCTAATTTGATGCGAGTGATGGCCGCCGTTAAAGGTACGTGTTGATGATTTTTTTTTTTTTTTTTTGGTGGTTGTGGTGGTGGAATGATGGACATTGGAGATGAGCCACACCCTTGAAAAATGCGGTAATAAAGGGTGAGGTGGGAATTTAATTTGACATGTGGCAATCATAATTCACAGCTGTGCCGATAATGACGTACTGTATGAAATTGGTTCACGAGGTGTGGAACGGTAATTGAAAAGAGACTCATTATTATTCATGAACGTCTAGGTGGTGAATCCGCTATCTTATCACCTGCTTCGGAGATGTGTTACGATTGAAGATGGCTGAACTAATTGAAAGGGATTGAAGCTGTGGGCTAAATAAAAATGCAAATTGAAAGAAATGAAAGAAAAAATTAGAAAAGTGACCCAGTTTTTGGGTCAAATTTGACCCGGTTTTAACTTATGAATGAAAGTTTCAAGTTTCAGCGCAGGAACCGAGACTATTCTTATAATGAATTTAAAAATAACAATCCTTGTTTTCAGTTTTTCACAATAACTTATGACTTTAAAATTAAAAAGCTTGAAACAAAAAATTGTTTAGTCCCACTCGCAATATCTAAATTAAGACCGATGCTCTTATAAGGAGAAGATGTACGTAGTCATAGCGGAGAAGCAGCTGTCTTGTCAGTTAATTTAATTGTAGCTGTGAAAGCACTTTTGTCTGAAAAACTGACGAGAGATTTTTCCATTTTATTATTGAAGTCTATTTTAATGTAAATGCCGTTGGTCAAGTTGATTGAGAAATTGGAATCTCAGCAATTGAATGGGAATTGACTGATTCGAGACGCTCTTCGTCGGCTAAGATGAATTGCTCCTTAGCGAAGAGCCATTGGTCGGGAGAAAAAAAGTGAAGCCTACTTCTAGGATTGAATTGCCCCCTTGGAATGGAAGGAAATAGGGAGAGTGGTTGGTTGTGTATGGAAAGGAGATTTATAACAAGTACTCTTCCAAAAGACATGGTCAAGAGATAAAGATTCGACCCACAAGTCGTGGTTTGAATTCGCAAAGAGGCAAGTGCCGGAATAAGTCTTCACACTTGTCACGAGTTTGCTATTTTAAGTTGTGCAGTTAATAATTCAGGTGGAAAAGTGGGAAAGTTGGGGTTGTCGAAGCGTTTCTCTCATTTAGTCACTAATGACTTGGGAAAAAAATATGAGGGCAACAAGGGGCTGATAAAGTGGAAGTTAATGAAGAGCTGTATATCCCAGTTATTTTTTTTATTATTATTATTTTGATAAGCATGAGTTCATTGTGAGGGATAAGGGTGGGTTTTTATCTGTAATGGAAATGACAGTTGAGTTCGGAGTAGTTGGGGCCACCTTTTTTTTGATTGGTCCAGATTTATTGGACAGATAGACACTTGCTCTTTTATCAATATATACCATGACATACTTCCTTGCCTCTCATGTCACTCGTTATTCCGTATTGGGAATGCAATTTGTCAATGCGACAATTCTTTTAGACTAGTCACAGACTGTTTTTTTTAATGTTGAAAAAAATAGACAAGGTTAATTAAAATATATTGGCTCTCGATGAGAAAAAAACAAAACGTGATTTATCTAATGGAAATTACATAAAGTATCATTTAAGTTGTTTATCGAGTACTTTTGACGCCGTATTTTCACCTTTGTTGTCACACTAAAGCAAAAATTTATTTTCAATTGCCTTATGAGTAGAATTCATTGGCAGTAAAGTACAGTGGTACGATTGCTTCGCACTGCACTCAAGGCAGGGGGTTGATCATTTAGAAGTTTGCTGTCACATCCACAGCTTGACCACGTTGACCGGGCTGAGAAAACATCATTTGTCCTTTTGCACCTCGAGAAGGCGCGACCGGGCGTCGTGGGAGGTGGAATGGGTGTGTTACCATGGTTATACTAATAAAAGCCGTAAGGTAGGATCTTGAGTTGCACTCGAATGGGATGAGATATTAGGGAGTGATATGAAATGGTGGAATTAAATTGGGTGAATTATCGACTGATTGAAGATTAACGTATTAAGCCATTACGATGAAAAGTGGATTTAATGCCACCTATAGACTCGATACGCCCATGCTAGTTTTGATATTAATGATCTGTCATGTCAAACTGCCTCTGTGTATAAACTTGACTCTGTAAACTTGATGAGCGATTTCTTTGACCTTTCTGAGGGGGGTGAACTACTGCATAAAGTTGAGGGAGGGATAAAATATGAGGCAGGGGGTAATTAACTGATGGGTGGGAAATGACGTGGGCATATACACCCAGCCCATGTAAAAGTAATGTCAAGTTGTGGAGAAAAAAGTTTTTGAAGTGTGCGTGGGAAATTTTTTTTCTACAAATGTTAGGCTTAGTTTTTTTTCAGTTTAAACAGTATTTTTATTTTGTTAAATTTTAGAAGTTGAAAAAAATTTCTAAATGAAAAAAGTTAATCCTTAAAATATGTTTTTTTTTTTTTTTTTTTTTTTGCTTTTTTTCCAGTGAGGGTATTTGAATTCTCACTGGATATCATCAATCATCAAGAAATTAGAGGTTTCTTTTCTGAAAATGTAACTTTTTTCTTGATTACGTTCATTGATTTGTAAGTGCAGTCATTCAGTTAGGGTTAAAATTAAAAATTTTAAGATGGTTATTATTTTGAAATTGTTTGAAAAAAAATCTTGAAAAATGATCATTACAAGTTCTTGTCAAACCGGAAGTGTCATCAACTGGACTCAAACCCGCTTTTTGAATGCAGCCCGTGAAATAAGCATTGTTTTGGCAAAGATGAGACTGTTTATACAAAGTGCATCGAGTATGCGATCGCGTCGCATCGCACTTGTAGTTTGTGTGGCAGTTTAGACTTGAAACTGACGTGCACAGCTTAAATCTTCACTTATTTATAAGCTTAACGCGGTGTTCGTGAATCGGATGAAAAGTCAGACACTTCTCGTTTGACAGTTGACTGTCACTGTTGTGCTCTAACCTGACTTCTCTTCGCCACGCAAACGGACTTTAATACCTTTCTCTGTTATTTTTATTAACTCACCTTGGCGCGGAGATTAATTGTTTTTCGCTGTGGGCCACAAATCGTAAAGTATGCGTCCCATCAGTAAATTGTGTGCGAAGACAAGAGAGTTCTTAGTTCTTTCCCGCACGCCCCACAGGCCTGAGGTGGGCCAAAAAGCCCTCACTTTTCTCGAAAATGAGGTTACTCTTCACTTTACCCATCCTCTAACCTAATAGGAGCAATTAGGGTTTATTATCAACTTGATTCGAAATTACTGGGCTGGACATGCGAAATTTGGTGCCCTGGTGGCGCGAAATTAAATCAAATCAGTTATCACTTCAGACTGAATAATTCATGATCCCAAAGCCCTTTTTCCGGGTCCTATGTGCTGGGAGATTAGATTAGGTTTAAGTTATAACGTTGTTGGATTAGCAGTTGAGATATTTATTGTGTCGTTTATATATTTACATTTTATTGCTTTTCCGAATGATTATGTACAAATATATCCTAAAATATGTGCGAGTGAGGACAGATTTCTGCGCTCCGTGTCGTTGATAATAATTTATGTCTCGGCAACTGTTAAATGTCAGCAATAAGAAAATGCTGTTTATTTTTAAACTGACACGTAAATTATTTTTATTTGTCATTTTTTTTCCTCCCGGAACCACCCGGAACTGAAAATGTTACAGTATCGTAATGCAGAATTTGATGGGGCGTGATGCGTTCACAATGTGTGGCTTTAATATTTTACCGAAATTTCCATAATATAATTGGAACGTAGTCGGTAAGTTACACGCGTTACTAATCATTTATTCATCCACGGTGGTCTGGCGATACCGAAAATGGCAAATTTAATGAATTTGCATTTTATTCTTGTTTATTATAATTATTAAAAGTTTTACTTTTCATTTTTGTCTCTGAATTGTGATCACGTTGCAGATTTGGTGATAAGCCGGCGACATTGAGGATGCGACGTCGTAAACAAAACGAAATCCAGTTGCATTTGCATTTTCACGGTCAAATGTAATGGAAATTCAGTCGGTGTGTAGGCGCACGTCTTGCCTAAGTGATTATGACTGTTTAATACGAGAATCATGCGCTTAAGTCAGATTTGTATCTAATTTATCGCAGGAATTACCGTCATGTAAATACGTGTTTCTGATCATTGCTTGGTATTGCTCGTCATCTCATCTGTTTTATTGGGTGAAATGAGACGTTAATGTTGGTGCGCGAGCTTAGTCAAGTATGTAATGGATGTCCAATTAGGAAGGTATAACCCGAGGTCTGTTATTTCTTAATTCCCATGGTGTTGGAGTAAGTAGTGTGGGTGTGTGCACCTTCCTTTATCTTGCCGTTTTCTCTCCTATTAATGAGGCTTTTAAATTCGGATAATTTGCTTCACGACTTCGTGCAAAAAGCATCGCCGAGTGGTCGACTTAAAAAGGCGTCTGGATGAGGAAAAAAAAAAGGGGATAGAGATGTTAGGTGCCAATTGCAACTTCCAACCCCCACTTGGAATTGAGAAGTCAAAAATCCGGAAATTTATGAAGATTTTTTTAAAAAGATTTTCTCTGATTTTTTAGTCGAGCAAAGGTTATTGTCGCACGCTTCAAAAAGATGTTTATCTCGCCGTCTTTTCTTATTGTGACAATTTCTCCAAACGTCTGGCGGCAAGATTGTAGCCGAGGAGTGAGATATAGCCGTGCAAGACAAAGAAAATGGCCGGCGACCTATGCAAACCATGCGAGTAATTAAAGTTGCGAAGGACCTGCAAGGGTTATGTGCCGTAACTGATTAGATGAAGTTGGCACAATCCCTTTTCCATTTCATTTTCTTCTCCGGGGATTCGACGCAGTTGTGCATATTTATGAGCCGCGAGAATATTGCCGGCTTGTATTGTATGGATAGAATGGGTATAGAGAAGAAAGGATGAGGACTTAGCTTTTATATTGGCTTTGTTGTTAGCATGCATGAAGTGAAGTTTCCCGTTTTAGCTTTACATTCTACATTGTCTAGGAAATTGCTTATTATCAAAAAGCAAATAAGGGAGGAAACATTGAGCGATTCAAGTGTATGATCTCGCTCGGAGTGAATTTTTTTCCCCTTTTGCTTGATTTGTAACGTGTTGAGAGAGAAAGCGCCATAAAAGATGGCTGTGCGCTGAAAAAAATGGCTTCCTTAATCTATTGGGAGGGGTTCATCCGCCCTTGTCCTCTGCAAGAGACTTCAATTTTCTGATTGGTGTCTTGATAAGAGCGAATGTGTTTGATGCTGAGATGATAAAATTGGAAGAAACTTTGTTGGGGCAATGACTACTTTAAATGGGATTTTTTGTGATGGTTTGACAAGTTGATGACTTGTTTTTCTCACGTTTACTCTGGGTTTTAGGGTTAAAATCAGTGTAAACAGCTTTAAGTGATTGTGTAATTTTTTAGCGGGATTAAAGTGAAAGGGTTTAGTTAAACGAAGAAAAGCACATTATAGCTGTATAACCTTTTGGTCGCCGCGCCAGGTGTCGACGATCGATCTCGTATTGAGTGCGCGAGTTGGGTGTGATGAAACGTGGAAAAGCTTAAAAATTAACCGAAAAATTTAATTTTTTTAAATATTAAAAAAGTAGTATTTTTACGATTTGAAAATATATTTAAAATTTTAATTTTGAGTTTTTTAAATAATTATTTTTTTAAAGTATTTTTTATGGGATTTTCTCATTAGCAAATGTTGTTTTACACACTCAAAGGTCATGGAACAATTTTCTCCTATCTGGGACTCTGACAGGTATCCCGGATTCATCTCACTGCTACCTAATTTCCCTCTCTCCCCACCAGAGTGAGTGGACACGCCCTTCTTATAGACTGCAAGGATCTTCACTTCACTCCCTCCACTTTCGCAGCTCTCGAGTGAACATCGAGAACGGACACATCCAACTTCGATCCGACACTTGCTGGATCTTTACACGTTGTGTACAGGAAGTGGTTATCTAACACGATACTTTTAATCATCTCTATCAATTACCGTAGGAAAAATTTAAATTTTTAAAAAATTTGCTGAATTATTATTATTATTATTATTTTTTTTTTTTTAATTTTTTTTTTTCTTGAAAAAAAATGAACGATGAGTAATTAACGTCATCAAGAAAAAAAATTATTTTTTTTGGTGTTTGAAAATGATTTCGACTAAGTGGTTAGCGGTGC
Organism: Geophilus truncorum; assembly: GCA_034695745.1. Taxonomy (NCBI): domain Eukaryota; kingdom Metazoa; phylum Arthropoda; class Chilopoda; order Geophilomorpha; family Geophilidae; genus Geophilus; species Geophilus truncorum. Next base: position 25,461 of record JAQFZP010000246.1, on the reverse strand, counting down.
TGATGAGTCTCGTGCTCGCCGTGGAGCTGAGTAGTGCGCGGAGACTTCGGCGACACCACATGAGGCTTTGTTTGGTGCAAGAAGACGGCGGTTTGGAAAGAAGAGAAACTCGGGCGACTTTGATATTTACGGGCACGGTGCTGAAAGTTTACCGTAAACCGAAACCGGAGTTGTACAAAGCGCAGGTATTTGCAAGGCGCGTTCTCAAAGGCGATAAGACTTGGACTGATAAGGAAGTGATGATAGAAGGATTTGGAAACGATTTACTCTGTTCGGGCCACGTGCGAAAGAAAGACACTCGCATTTTTTTCGCCGTCCAATCGGAAAAAGGCAAGTGGAAGTTAAGCTCAAGTGTGATGAGATTGACCATCGCAAACTTGGATCGAATTACGGCCGCCATCAAAGGTAAGAAGAAGGCTTTACTGCAGTGTCTGTCAGGATGAGGGGAAGCATTTTTTCCCACCATTGGGGCGCTCGTTGCAGTTTGGCGAGATTTTACCACTTTTTCTCGCTTATTGCGAGCTTGGCTTGAAATTTGATCATGCCATCTTGCGTATTGATGTCTGGGTGTTGATGTCCAGTTGAAATCAAACTTATGTGGCTTTTTCGTGGTTTTTGTTGCACGGAAATGGTCACAGATGGTGATGAATTGCTTCATTCACCGGGATTGTTTGGCTGCAGATTGGGTTTTGCAATTATTTTAGTTTAGGCTTATTTGTTGTAATTTTTTTGATGTTTGTACTTGTATTATGGAGTCATTTTTAGCTATTTTGCCTAAATAGCTGAAATAAGCGACTTAAAAAGTTTAAAAGTTGCATTAAACATGACAAACAAGTTACTTTAAATTTTTTTTCAAATTTTTTTGTCTGCTTGAATTAAATATTGCAATTTGCATGCAAAAGTGAAGACTTTAAGAAAAGGATCTGCAGTGAGTAAAGTTGGTTTATTCTTGATATTTTCCCTACATTGCATTGTGCACGTGGCATTACTTTTCTTATCACTCGCAAGAGTTCTGGGAATTGGGACAATGAATGACAGGCAAATGACAGATTTATTGGAAAGTTTTTTTTTTTTTTTGTTGTTATTGTAAAATATTGTTAAAAAGAAGCAAATATTTCTTTATTTTGCAAGGTTGGACAAGTTAAAAAAATACTCTTTCGTCGTGGATTTAATTTCGATAATTTAATTGGGCTTTAAATCAAATGTTTGGTTTAATAATTTTTATAAGACTTAAAATTTATTGCAGCGCCACACGATGGATGAAAGATTTGTTTAAAAAAGCTGCGACGATAAATGGACTGGGGTATCCGTTAATGAGGAGCGGCAAATGCTAAAACGACAAGTTTTAGTACCATTCACTTGAGAAGGAAAACGTTAGTTTTTTTTCCCTTCGTTTTAAAATGAAAATTTAATAGCTAAAATCCAGAGAGAAAAGTAATAAACAATTTATATTAGGGTTTATTTGTTTTAAACGTGTTACAAGTAAACGCGAAAACGTGAATAAAAAATGAATTAACACGTTATGAGTGAAAAAGTTATTTTTTCGGGGGTAATTTCTATGTTTGTATGTTTACGTTTGCGTTTGGCTTGCGACATTTATATTCCGAACCACGATTTCGTATTCCTTACAATGAAGGAGACACTTTTATTTATGACTCGGTTGCTTTATTTGCCGGTTGGAATAACACGTGGGGGGTGTGGAGGAAATGGAGACAGAAATTCGGCGCCAGAAAAACATTTTAAGCCAATTGTGTCAGTCTACGAGTCACTTATGCAATTTATCTCTCTTCTTTTTTTTGCCTTTTGTTATCTTCATAAAGTTGCTTCAAGACAGAAGGGTTAAAGTAGTTGAACCCTGGAGTAATTACAGTATACAATAAAAGAAATCACTAACAATTTTGTAAAGGTGTACTCAGCACTTCCGGTTTTACTCCTTTAAGAAAAATGAGGTAATTTATTTGCACCTATTACGAAATCAGTTAAACATGAAGCAGATGTCGTTGCATATTGATTTAAAAATGAGGAAGAGAGAGTTTTGTAATGAAGACTTAAATGTATGCTTTCACGAAAACATTTGACAGGTGAATAAGCCGCACCTCGCTATTCTAATTTGTAAACAAGCGCTGGGTATTATTTTACACAAGATCACCCTTTTCAGCGATGTATTAACAACGCCTTGTACGTTGTTTGATGGCGCAATTATTAAGGTGTGGTGCTGTACTCTGCTCGCAAGTCTCTCATTGCGACGCGCCAAGTCCCAAGTCCCATACGCGGCGCAAATTTAATTTGTATGACGGCGACGTCAGGGTTAATTAATTATTCTCGTTGCTGCTTACTCTGCCATTTCTTTTTTTAATTTAATACTCGGAGGAGGGGGGTTACACGAACCCCCCACAAGTAGCAGACCTTTGCCCGCGTTTTTTACCGCCTACCCATGTGCCCTACCCCGCCTTTTTCGCGATAACCATCTCAGTGGGTAGATGAAAGGGGCGCGGGAGGGATTTTTGTTAATTCCTTATCCCTCTCCACGACTTCTTAGCTCGAGGCTTGGGTGGATGTGGAATTAAGGGGATTCCATAGCCGCAATGTCCAAATACTGCTAATGCATTGTGTGGATGGCAGGTCGGGGCGCACAGGGAGTACAGGGGTGTGGCGAGGCGAGCACATTTCAGATTTGGCGCCATTCTGTGTCTAATGAATCGTGGGTAATTAAGCGATGCGATGCAATTCAATGAGTCGAAAAGGAGGAAATAAAGTTTAAAGTTGCGAATTTAAGAAAATAGGCCTAATTGATAGAATGAAGAAATTTAAATTTAATAACTTTCAGTCTCCCGCTCGTAAAGTTACACAGATAAAATATAAAAGTGTGGTAACGTCCATTACCCTTTTTTTTATAGTCGATTATGAATCAAAATGTTCTTCATAAAATTAGCATTTAAAAGCACGCGGACCATTTGGCGCGAGTTTTACACGTCGATTAAAATACGACTGCCAATATATAGGCACACAGCCATGCCTTGACCTGACAACTTCTTTTTATCACGAGCGTATTAGAAACTTGTTACATGTTGATGGAAAAATCCTTTTTTTAATGCCAGGAATGAGAGTCGAGCCCCCTGCTATGCTCGTTATACGCACCCCAGCTCATAAAATATGGTAGGAGTGAAATGGCATTTAATTAAGGTTATTGGCAATGAAGATATTATGATGGTGCTGGACAAGCGTTATATTTTACGCTAATGGAGCGGGGAATTTGTGGGGTGAATCGTAAGTTTGAACCAAATTAAAATCAGTGCGAGATAAAATAGAAAAAAATGAAGTAGGTGGAAGGGTGAGGGATTGTGATTAAAATCTATGTCCTGCCTTGTCTGCAGACCGTTTGTCCCTTGTTTGTAGCGCCATTCGAAAAGTGAGTTTGTATAATATACGTCAACTAATAACAGAGCCCTCCTGTGGCGCTGTGTGCACTGAAACTATAATAATTTAGTTTTTTCTTCTCTCGTTTTTACTGTCTTACAAATGACGTTTACGAAGACGCCTCATTAGCCTAGTATATTGTCTGATATTTGGCGGAACTCATCGGGGGGTTGAGAAACTTTGATGGGCCTGTCGTGTGTTTGTAACATTTATTTTTTGTTTTTTGCGTAAAAAAAAAAAAAAAAAAAAATTTACTGTCGCCAGCTTGTCGCTTGTTGGTGAAGTTATCATCTATCTGGAATAATATAATTTTTTTAAGGGAAAATTTTACAGAAGCTCTAAGGTCAGCAGAGTTCATGCATTTTTATTTGTTTTTTAATGTGACATTTTGTATGTCAATTTGCCTTTTTGGAAAAAAAATGTAAAAAAAAAAAAAATATTGGAGGTGATAAATTCGTGGCGAGACAGTGGTTTAGTTTGCTGAATCGTGATGAATTGACGGGGCTTCGACTAATGAATGGCTAAGGTCACCGCACTTGGAATTTACATGATAAGTGTAAAGTGTCAGACGCTCAAGTGTGTGATGAAAACTCGGGCGATTTTTTTTTCCTGTTCACGCTTTAATTCGCGAATTAATCTTATCCACAAAACTTTGATTGATTACGATTTTTTTTTATTTCTTTTTATAAATTTTTATGATTTAATAACAGTGCATGGCGTGGGATTAAAGTGAGTATTGAATAATTAAATGTATTTGATGCGAGGTTTAAATTATGGGATATTTTTCTTGGGATTATGCGGTCTGACACTAATTCACAGTTTGATTATGCATTTATAATCTCACGCAGTCTCGTTAATTGATTTAAGGCCCGAAAAGAAAAGAAAAATTAAGAGGTTAGGGGACTTGCTGTTGGTAAATTTGTTGCATTACAAGTGGTATTTTTGTTTTTGTTTAAGTAGGGAAAAGAGGAATGGGAGAACAACAAGTTGAGTGGTTGCAATAAAAGGCAGACAACATTTAACCGGTCTTTCAACTGCACATGAGTTGATTTTTGCTCCGTTTGGGTCGTCAGAGTTAATTGGATTTATTCAAAAAACTTTTTCCTATTATTTCCTGCTTAAAGAAAATTGTCAGGTGAATAGAATTTGTTGATGAGTCATTTAATCTCGTTAAAGCCCACTATGGAAAGCAGATGGCTTTATTAAAAAAAGAAATAGAGAAAAGAAAAAAATTTTGTGTACTGGAATTCTACACTCATTTGCATAGACCTTATGGTCAGTAAACACTGGTTTAGCTCTTCAAATGACCTTTTAACATTTTTTATGCGTCGTTTTGCAAAGCCATGTGAGAAGCAATTTGGATTGTATTGCGGGCGGTTAGTTTTCTTTCTTTTTTTTTTTTTTTTGAAATTTCCTCATCCGACTTTGCGTGATAGGAGTTTGTGATGGTGAATCCACAAGGCATTATAAAAAATGAAGACCACCATCTATGTAGGATACAATGTTGACAAGTTAATGGAAAATCATAAATTCATTAATGCGACCTGCATGATGATGGTGGGAAAACGAATACATATTTCAGCATTTGCTTTTTATTGTAATTTAATGGTTCGGGAATTTTTACCTTTTGGTTAATTAATTTTTGATAAAAATTTTTTGATATTACATTTTCCTTATATGGGTACAATAGTTACAAAATCACATATTTTTAGTTTTGTATGAAGTAAATGCTATTACACTAAAATTTGTTTTATAACAGTTGATAATGATTGTTGTATTTTTTTAAAGTCAAGCAAGGAAAAGTTCATTTATATATAAATTATTTGTGAAAAATAAAGACCTGTGGAGCCAAGAGTGGTTTATAGCATTCCTCGCTCATCTTTGACCTCGGAAGGTTAGGGTTGAGAAAAAAAGAAATTGAGCCAGCCATAACTAGAGTAAATTTGTAAGGGGAGGATAGCACTGCTTTTGCCAGTTCAAAACTTGACCCCAGCATCATTTCGATAATTTATAGCCGTGTAGGGGCTGACTTCAAATGGCCCGAGCACGGGTATTTCAGAGGACCCTATAGTCATAGCCAAGAAATATTGAAAGAAATGCCAACGGATGTGGGAATTTTGCTAATAAGTGCAGCCCTAAGTGTGGGTGGCCCATGAAAGTCGACACTGCATCGAACGTGTAATTTTTTATTTTTTTTTGAAAATTGGAAATTTACAACTTTTTTTTTAAATGAGTAAAAAAAAGTTATTTAATATTTTTAAGATTATGCGTTTATGCTTCTTGAAGTGGAGACATAACTGGCCATGTCTTGCATGTAGGTGATTGCACGAGTCATGCATTCGATGCCCCATAAAAGACCTCGTATCGCCATTATTCCAATTTCAAACAGATGTTTAACGGCGGTCAACACGATGGATAAAGGATTTAGTGTGGCGCGTAACGACCTCAGAACGTCCATTATTGTACTTCTATCTAAGTCTGCGAATTAGGGTTTATTAAGGTTTTTGTTGTGAGTTGCATCATCGGTCTTGTTCTAACACTTACTTGCAAGTAATGTGGGAATCCGGTCGGGAATGGTATTTTGGATTTGTAAAGAATTTCCAGCAGTTCCATTAAAAATTGTTGTCTGTAGCTAGACTTGAAATAAGAAGGATGAAGTTAATCATAAGCCTTGCGACGTGAAGAAATGCAATTGTTCCGATGATGGTTCTTTTCGACAATGTGAAAAGAAATCTAATTATTGCTTGTCATAATGACATCATTACCAGGTGGCGGTATGGAGTTTTGGTGACAAAAACAGGTTTTTGAAGAGAGATAATTGAAATTAGGGTTAAATAGAAGTTTTTTTTCGTTTTTTTTTTTTTCTTAGTAGAAGTACTAAATAGGCCTAGTGGAAGATTTATATGTTGTAACTTTTTTAATCTGATGAGTGAAAATCTCGAGATTGAAAAATGTTTTAAATTTTCTTTCGTAAAAGAAGAATACCAAAAAAAAAATTTATTGAGTAATTTCACTACTCTCAGTCAGTCAGGGCTATACACAAACGGGCTGCAATTGAATTTGAATGGTTATTGAAAGCTGATCTTTTTTTCTTGCTCAATTGGAAACTCGGGATTGAACTATTAGAGTGGCAAATAGGGAGATAGAGCGAGTAGAAAAAAAAAAAAACGATTCTCCTACTCGACCCATAGTTCAATTACTATTTCCCTCTTCCCACTGTAATACAGCCAAGGGATTGAATCTTCGCCTAAATTTTATTCAGGAAAATGCAAAATGAAGATGGCACAGTGTATATACGTTAGAAAAGAGATTTATAATATCATCTCCTCGGGACCTGGACACGAGATAAAGTTTCGACCCACAAGTCGTGCGTGGAATGCAAAATCAGATTGGTGGAAGACTTCTTCCCACCCTTTACCCCCTTTCTTGCCATCTTCGTGCCAAAGAAATTGAGTTCAATGTTTTTCACTTAAGTCTGATTTCATGGGGAGATGTACAACTGCCCTACAGACAAGTCGTATATTGTAAAATAAACCAGGAGCTGCTAAGTATGTAAAGCATTACGAATTTGATAAAGAACTTGTTTTACAAATGGTGGGTAGGTTGTTAGGCCATTTTTTTAATTTTATAATTTTTTTTCTCTCTCTCTCTTTCTCTCTCATGATGATTATTAGTTTCACATTTGGGTGATAACATATCACCAGTCATCCATCAAAAGGCCACGTTGCTGTAGATTGTTATTTTCTTCTTCACACATTCTTGCAGGCGTAGGTAGAATGACTCCCCGGGGAGCTTAAACCCTTTAAAGAGTGAAATACCACACCTAGCTCGCTTTATGGATTTTCGGGTCAACAGACCGGGTTTTGGGGAAATTAATTTGAATTACGGCTTAATTGTCCTTATTTGGATTTTTTTTTTTTTTTTTTTTTTTTTTAAATTTGGGTAGATGCTGTTTTGCATATTTGCACAGCTTTTGCCTCGTTTTTCATTTACGCTGCGTTGGTTCGGGTGGTAATCGTTTATAATGATCAAGGAAATGTTGTATGTTTGTTGGGTCCTCTCGCATCACGGATCATTCGTTTGTGCTTGTTATTTCCCCTCTTGCGTTGAAAAACAAAAGTTTTTTTTTTTTTTTTTTTTTTTAATAATTCGCTTCACGGAAAATATAATCTGATAACAGACAGAACTGTCACCGAAGAATTTCAGTTTGTTGAGCGCAAATTCTTGCAGGTCTCAAGGAAGTAGTTCTTCAAAAAAATACCAAAAAAAATAAAAAATTGCATTTCTCAATATCTGATTTCATTTCATGTCTTAATTTTGTGAGTAAAACATTTTTTTTAGTGGAAAATGACATTAAATGAGTAATTATTTCTCCTTGACTAATGTCTTTAAGCGAGAAGGCATTTAAATGTAATTAATTGTTTATTTATTTCAACTAATTTCTTAAGTCTCGTGGTTTCTGTTGGAGTACGAGTTAATCAACTGCCGTTTGTTTTCATTGGGAACCAACACCAAATTGAATTCACACAAGATATCTCTCTTAATTTATTGCTCTATTGAGCTGTTTGGAAATGGAAAAGTGAATGGGATAATTGCTAAGTTTACCGGAATGCCGACTAAAGGCTAGAGTGCCCCACTTCACCTGAGGTGTGCCACATGCTTCGCATCGATCCGAATATTTAATAAGGCGAAGGTGTTGAAAAAATAATGAAAATTTAGTGCGCCAAATAGGAATGAGAAGGAATTTGAACACAGAAGCTTTCGTGGATTACAATTGAGGAATACAGTAAATCTCCTTGTTTGATTTTTTCGTGTTATTTTTGACGAATGAGAATTTTCTGTGAATGGGAAGTGGAGGAAATGACTAGAGTGTGAATAGTTAGGAAACAGATGAGTGTTAGAGAGCATCCTGTCAAGGGAAGAACGAAATACGTCTCCTTGTTTGGAAATCGGGTTGCTAAATTATCTATCGGTCGTTTATTTTAGGTGGAGGAAAGTATTGATCAAAGGTTAGACTTGAGCGAAGTAGGAAATGATTAAACGCATTAAATATTAATCAAATGCAATGTAAACAAGCTGAAAAGTTTTGCTTCCTCTTAGTCCTGACGTGGGATTTATCAATCGCCTTCAAGCTCATGTTGAAAGTATAATTTTTCCAAAGTCAACAATTTTGAATTTTATTCTTAAAGTTGCACTTATTTATGCATTTAGGTACGTCTGATGTCTTATTGATATCACTGTAGCGTTATTAAGACTTGTAAATAATTCCATCAATCTATTTTTAATCTTACCCTACTTAATGGAATAGAATCATCCTTTGCTTTCCCATTGTACACCACTCGAGAACGGAAATAGATGATTGGACCCGTTCATAAGTCTCCGGTAACAGTTGGCGGTAACCCTTAATCTACATTTCTGTGTTTACAAATCACTGGGAGTGGACTAACGTTGAAGGACAAGCTTTCCGCGGGTAGCCCAAGGGTTTTTCTCGCAAAAAGGTGGAGAGTTGAGATTAGTCACGTGCCATTTGGCGCAATCTTAATTCTCAACTCTTTCTTGAAGGATGAAGTTGTCAGTGGTACTCGGGTGTTTTGTAGGAGCTGCCATCGTTTTACATGTTGATTGCGCACGCAGGTCGCGCATTTTCCCACGCGACTTGTGCGTTTTACAGATGGAAGGCACCGTATGGTCCCGAGTGGCGAAGGCTGATTTAATTTTCACGGGCACCGTCGTCAAAGTTCATCGCCGCGTGAATCGGACACAGTACCGCGCTCAGGTGTTGGTGAGGCGAGTGCTGAAAGGTGAAAGGACGCTAGTTGATCAGGAAGTGCTCGTGGAGGGATTCGGGAGCAGCAAGTTGTGTTTGTCGCACGTGCGCAAAAAAGACACGAGGATTTTCTTTGTGAGGGGAATTGACGATAAGAAATGCAAGTTGGATTCGAGTTTGATAAGACTCACAATACCGAATTTGGACATCATTGAAGCGGCTGTTAAAGGTATGGATGTCGGTGATGAAATTCGAATAATATGATTTTTAGTAGTTTTTTATTTTTTATTGTGAAATACAAGTTGTGCAATAGAAGTGATTTCAATGAAATAGCAGATTTTGTTTTAAATCCACAAATTTTCTTCCAGCCTAAAATTGCATACAGTACAACGATTTTCGTTTTATAAGGAAAATTTGGTTACCGGTACATATCTAAATATTTTTTTTTAATTTTGTCTGAAAGTAATTTTGCTGTAATCTGAAACATTACACAGCAATTTCCTGTTAGAGACTGTTCGTTACAGCAAAATTTTACGTTAAAGTGGTGATAGATTTAACGAAAAACTCCTTACAAAAACAATGATTATAACGAAATTCTATCTCGATAACATTTTTTTTTTTTTGGTTGTTTGTTTGGTGTTGCAAAATGCAGTGTGTGCAACCCGAAGTGATGCAATGAATACCACTTCCTTGCAAAGAAAGAATTTTATTTCCTTCAGCTTCGTTATAATGAAATAAATGTCTGAAATTTTCAGTTTGTTACAACTGGTTGCAACTTACCGTGAATTGAATCGTATAAAAATTATTGGATTTTGGTGAATCGATGATCAAGAAATAGCGAGAAATAAAATAAAATAAAATAAAACACTAGAACCAAACTGCTCGTCAAAAAACCTCACGTTTTAATCTTTATGATCAGGACTCTACATTTTTGACACTTGTGCTGTTGAAATTATTTACACATTAGTTTGCAGATGGACAGATAAAACGTATGTCACGCAGGCTTAGTTGAACACAAACTGAAAGTATCCCGAACGATACTAGAACAGAGATTTAGCGTTATCAGTAGCAATTTTTACTGTCAACACGGGGTTTCCTTTTTGACAGCTGTTATCGGTTGATAGTAGCGAGAGACTTAGCGATTACCTTGAAATCCATATGGGGAGAATAAATTAACCCTTTTGATTAGTTTTCCGTCCATTTCCTTTCCTGCATAAGCAGATAAGAGTGTGGTCATGAATGATAGACCCCAAGCGTGCACTCATTTTACCAACTTGTTACGTCTTGGAAAATTGTCTCGGAGCTCATTATGATGCTTATTGGTATCACGAATGTCGTCTCATTATTCCTTCTTTTCGATTTCCTCCATAATTGCCAAGCGCCTCTAGTGCTGGAATCGAGAAACCGCGGGTTAGGAAATAGTGCAGATATGAGTCATTGTAAATCAGGGGTCAATTTTTTTTCTTCTCATTTTCAATCTTACAAGATATTTTCCTGCCTTTTGGGTGTGGCGACTAAAAAGGCTGGACAATTGGGCGAGACGGTGAATTTTTTTTTTTTTTTCCCTGTAAATTTTATTTTGGAGTGCGTCCAAATCATTTTTAAATAAGGGGAAAAAAATTTACTCATTGCATTCTGTAAACATGGGAGTGAGTCTTTAAATGTGCTCGCATTGATTTTCGGGAGTTTTAACCCTCCAGATACCTGTTTGCTCGGTTTTTATATCTCAGGCGGACACTTATTCGAAGATCAGAATGTGTGCCATTGGATATTTCCATAATAGAATCATGGGAAATGTCAGCACAATTTTTCCTTTCTTTTCTTTTTACCATCAAAGACTGAAATATTTACTCGGTTTTAGGTTTGCACAGATGAAAAAATATTCTTCGAGGTGCTTTAGGCATTCAACATTATTCCAACATTGTGGGAAAATAAATGAACAAATTAGTCTCTTTATCTACGAATATGAAATATCATTTCTGTTCGTGTTGGCTTAAGGTTTTAACTTATTTTCTCGGAATTACTAGGTAATTACGGCAGGTATGGTTTTATTCTAATTTTTACTTTCAACTCACGTCTGTGGTCGTGTGCGATGCTTCTCCTCGAAGAAATTTTTTTTCTTTTTTATTTCATGGTGTGAAAATGTGTGATTAGGGAAGGAGAGAGGAAGGAAAATGAGTTTTAAATGTATGACCTTTGGTGGCAATTATCCCGTGGGCAAGTGAAATCGAGTTAAAATTTTCTCTAGTGGATTAAACCGTGATGATGAAAAAAAATAATAATTTAATTTTTTTTTTTTGAAATTTTATTTGGACTAAAGAATTGACTTTTCTAAATTAATTGCCTCTTAAATCAAGAGGCTATTAAGGTTGAAGCAGAAATTTATTGCTCTTTGACTCTGAAAGATTTTTCTATCTAAGGTGTCGAGTGGGCCGAGTTTTAACTTCTTAATTGGCATTGAGTATTTTTTGAAAGGGAAGAAATATGTGTTTTGTGCTTGATGTGATTTTTATTACGTTTAATTAGTGTAATTTACTGGCGTACTTGGAAGAAAGAAGGCGGTATGGTTGGGTCGGTCTAATTTGCACTGATCACTAAGGATGAAAGTTGGCGTGGTTAGTGCCCGTAACTTTTAGAACTTAGTGGATGGTGAATACCATCTATTTAAAGGAAGGAAGAAAGAGATAGAGTTTATGGTTGCCCGCGACAACTATAGTCACATGTGATCTGCCACAAAACAAAATCACAGTCACTGTGAACAAGTTATTAAGAATTAAAAACAATTTTTATAGAAAAAAAAAACATGGCATAAAAACTCAAGTCAGAAACTCAATTGGCTTCCCTTGTGTCTTTGCGTGAACAAATCTCCTGGAGACTGCACGAATTCGAAAAGACGAAGGCTGAGACGCCTCCATTGATAAATCCGAATTGCCACTTCATTCAAGATTTACTGTGATTTACAAAGTTGATGAGATTCATTTGTAATGAGTTTGTCAGTATGCCAGATTTTGCAGTACTTAGTACTATTGGCGCCCAAATGTTATGTGGCAAATATTAGAATTATGCTGAGAGACGTCTGGCGAAAAGAAAAATCAAACTATGCAGTGGTGAAATTTACATCACAATTTTTATTTACAAAATTGCACTTATCAGAGTTCACCGTCTGGTCAAGGATCCTCTTTAAAAGTGTTTTTCTTCACGCTTTCAATGAAGTGCAAACAGAGAAAAAAATTAATTTACTTTTCATATGCAAGTTGATAGATGAGCAACACGTTAAGCATGTTAAACACATCAGCAAACGAATGCGTGCGATCAGTTAAAGTGAGGGTGTGAACCGAAGCATGGAAGAAACGATGCCGAGTCGACTTAAGGCGTTTAATTGGCTGTGAAACGGGTGAAAGATATTGCTGCTACCTGAATATCTGGTAGGAGACAGGGATTATGAGTTATACACGATTATGAGCTCGGTTGCATTACAAAGTAGCTTCAATTTACCCCGGTGTTAGCTCTTGATAAGAATCGCAGCAGGGAGAAGATGGTGTAGCGATGGGATGGGATGGGATGGGTAGGGCGAAGTTTGTTAATACCTACATTTGCCTTAGGTGAGGGTGGACCTGGAAATTAGCGAGAAATTCCTATCATGCAAGGGCATTCAACGGGAAGTTGTTTTTCATGATCGTAAACTGTAATAATACTCAAATGGATGGATTCGCGTTTGATTTTTTTTTTTAAAGTTAATGTTTGACTGAGATTTGGATTATGCGTGGAATGCGAGTGAAGAGGGTTGTTTTTCACTTGTTTCGAGAATGAGATCATTGAGGCTAGGTTTAGTTCGGATGTTCTCCGATGGCAGCAGCATGCAATTGGAAGTGACGTCATATTGAGAGGGAGTTTTAAATTTGCGTTTTTGCTTTGGGTGATTTAAAAAGCATTCAAGACTGGTTGTTTGAATGATTAATGACTTTATTTGAGGTTAAATAAATGTATAAATCTTGCCTGACGTGATTTTTTTTGGGTTAATGTAATCAAATATTTATGTTGTTCTTTTGTTTTTTAAGTTATGTTGAGGAATGTCTAGTGCGTTAAACTGTAATCCGGCAAACGATTCAATAAGATGATTAATTACAATATTTTTAATTTGAATTTTGAAAATCATGTCAATTCTCGGGTTGACGATTAAATTTATCGTAAATTGTTTATTTTAACGTTGTTAAGCTAACTTTTAATTACAACTAACTCATTAAAAAGCACTATACTGTAATTAATAATTAAATATTTCATCACGTATTTCTGGTTCCCCCCACATAGCTTTGCGAATGTGGCGACATCTACAGTCATTTTCTTAAAGTTCACTGTTTCAGATTTCAGTTGAAAGAGTGCGCTGCAGTGCCGTTCGAGGTCAAAGCTCTCTATTTCTTACTCGTAGGTGTAAATAGCTTCGAAGCGTGTTTCATCTAAACAAATAAAATTAATTAAATTAAATGCCACCACGACGAAACTTAATAAATTCAACTTAAAATCGATTTAGACGGTAACTTGACAAATTAAGTTAGCATTTTTGCTTTCTTTACACACAAACAAACGGTAATTTGTTGATGATGAAGAAGGATCACTGGTTTCGTGTGCAACATTCAACCTTGATCTTTCAACTACAAACGCAAGTCACTTCACAAGTAAAACATCTACAAACTTTTTACAAAATTTTTCCACCAACTCCTCCCTCCACTCCTTTATGGATTTCCTTTGATTACTTCTCATCACACAGCACCACAGCACACCAGGGTGGGAATTTGATGCGAAAGATGTCCAAGGAGAAGGAAACTGGGCGCGAGAGAGTGGAATTGTGAATTCTGATTGTGCGCTCCTCTTTCTTCTTGCTTAGTAATTCCTTCTTACTGTTCGATGACTGAGAGTTGAAGAAAGAGATTACAGGGTGAAGGATGAAAAGAAAAAAAGATCTAGATTTTTTTTTTTTTTTTTTTACCTTTTTTTGTTCTTTTCTGGAATTTTTTTTCTCACTCCAGTTTTCTCATCAGTCTTCCACACCAAACATTTTTTTTTTTCGTGAACTTTATCCACAAAATCTATCACATGCTTATGTGGGTTGAAATGATAGTTTAGGATTTGATCTTTCGCTTCTTCTTTTTCGGAGGAAAATGCAAGATTTAACTGGATTATGTAAACGTAAATGGGTAGCTACTGAAGTGGGTTTTGCAAGTTTTAATGATTCGTGCGTAATTTGGATTAATTGCAATTGATTTTCTTCATGGATTGGTGATTTGACGATGGTTAGTGGATGAGTAAGCAGAAATTGCATAATGGCATGGTGTGGGATGGAGGTTAGGGCTAAAAGTAAGTGTAATAACAGATTTCTAGACCAGTGTCGCAGGAATTTGTACTGACATTATTCATTTTTCAAGTACTAGGTTTTTCTCATCTCATGACCTCTTGGTTTCTGTATGGGAAATAGATTGGATTTGTTTCTTGGTACCGTATCACAGACAACTTACCTAGGATTGGAAATGATGGTTAAAATATGCAGATGTGCTGGTTATGTCTATTTTCTGTTTTTAGGGCTTTTGTAAGAGGAATGCATGACTTTTATTGCTCGCTTTGAGAAATGGGAAATGGAAAAAGCTAAATTTTTAAAGTGTAGTGGTGAATAATTTATTTTGTCAGATAATGAAACCCAAAAGCGGCTTTGGTTAAGTTAGACGAAGAGGAAGAAATGAAGAAAGAAAGATTGGGCGTTATTGATATGGTAGCAGTGAAGAATTGAAATGAATTTGTTCATCAGAAGGCAAGCGATGGCTGCTGAGCAATAAACTAACCTTAGCCATTGTGATTTGATTTTTTCGAGTGCTAAGACTTTTCTTAATTAGCACTGCAATCTGCTGGTGTAGTCGACATGTTGTGAAAGAGAAAAAAAAATGGAGACTTGTGCCTGCTGCGTCTGATAAAATTCTTGTTTGTCGTTACTGGGTTGAAGGGATTTGCAGTTCAATATTATTCAGTTGATTTAAGAATCTCTTTCTAAATTAAATTTAGTTTTTTTTTTTTTTTTTAAATTCTTAAAGTGAAGTTTAGTCTTTTAATATGAAGTCATTCAATTAGGTGGTAGTCGAGTTTCATGTTTTTCGGTTAAAAAATTCGCGTGCGGTTCTGGGTTTTTATTTCCGGGGTAATTCCCATCGCCTGACAAGTTTTTGCAATAATTCCCACAATTGTCTGGCGGATTCGCTGCAATAGCAGTGCCACTTAGTGGAGCTTCATGACACGTTTAATCGTGGATTTGAAAATTACTTCATTTTGAAGCTCCTTATCATTTCGGTGTACCGGGTTGTTGTTGGTGCTTCCACTGCAAGTCACGTAATGACTATATTTTCTGTTTTATATTTATTTCACAAACCTGTGTCGTGAATTCTATCGTATTTAGAAATATCGCCTAAACAATTGCAGGTCGTAAATACAAATGATGATGGGCTGAAGCGTAATCACTTGTGTATGTGGAGGATTGGTGAATGTATGGATTTTTCCCCTACTGCCAAATGCAGAGATGTCGAAATTGGATTGGCGTCCAAAAATCAAAATTTTAAAAATATTTAAAAAGTAAACAGTGAATTAAAAATAAAAACTGTTAAAATGTTACTTAAAACCACCTACTCCACATTAGTGTCTAAAAAAAAGTGGAATTTGTCTTGTGCACCTGCTTACTCAGTTACTCCTAAAACGATTACACTTGTTTTCAGATAAAGACGTGAGACGTATTCACTCAGTACGCTTCATTTCCCCTTGGGTATTATTATTTTTAATACATCTGCTGTACTGGTGTTTATGGCTCCTAATTAAAAATCCCCTTTTTGCTTTGATAATTGTAAGAGCGTAGAAAATTTAAATGAAAAGTCCGTGGAGTGGAAACAAAGTTATTGTTCGTACAGAGAATGATTCGGGAAATTATTTCCAAAGAATTGAGGAGAGGTGAAGGGGAGAGAAAGGAAAAAAGTAAATTTGATTAAAAATACATGAAGAAACTGATTTTTAAATTTTTTTTTATATTTGGATAAGGACAGATGGTGCATTGGATCCCGTTTTCGAACAGCAACAGCAGAGCGAGAGTTTCTGCATTTTAGATTTTTTTTTTTTATAAATTTATTTCCTATTCAGAATTGCATTTAGATGACCGTAGGCTGATTGCAGTTTCTTCGTAAGTTTTTCTAGGGATTTAAACGTCTATGCCTTGTTTTGCTCTGAAATATTGGGCATGAGCCGCTCGAGTCTAAAAGTACATGAATTATAAATATGGCAAATTATGTGCACTTTCCATGGAGACGCATGCTGCAGTTGTCATGGCAGACTCGACATTTGTAATGATAAAGAAGTTGGATGTGCCATTTTCCTTTTGGCCTAACCCCTGCAGCATATATGAGAAATCCGTGCACTAACTTTAATCTCTTGCTCTTTCAAACCGGCGATAAAGCAGAAGGTTGTATGTTTAGCTTATCTCGGTTTGCATACACATGCATGTGAATCCGTTTGCACGGCATATAAAGTGTTTGGAAGTGCATCGTTCTGATTTAACTTTACATGAATCTGTTTTCACAGTTTTTTCCTGCGTTTTTTAATATCTGAATTGAACGACTGCAAAGTGTTTGTATAGGTTTAGCTAGAGGAAGTGTTAACTTTACTAACTAAAGCCTAATACTCACAAGTCTTTCTGGAAATGTTCCGGATTTAAACATTTCCACCTTTTACTGTCACTACGTTTACATAACAGGATAATCTATAGGATTTAATACTTTGTTGGTCATGGTTTCAAAAGGTTAACCGATGAGGTATTGAATTCACTAGATTTTTCTGTGTCATGTAAACGTAGTGTGTGTTAATAAAGTTGGGTGTGGAATTAATTCCCCAATCAAATTTAAAAGTGTTAGATTTTATGTTACTCACAAATTTTTCTCATCACAATTGTCTCCCGCCATATTGGATCGGTTTTATTGAGTTCTGTTCAGTTAGAGTTGATTGTAGTTCAAAATTGTATTGTGTGAAAAATTTTGTTATTGGAATAATTCTCGTGAAAAACAGGAAACGTTTTCAATGCAGATTTTCTGCAGGAAAATTGGCTTTTTCGCAAACTAATTTACTTACAAAATGAAATTTTGCAGGTGAAAGTTTTCGCCACGTGGAAACAGACTTATTTTGTTTGCGTAAACAGACTATGAGTAATAGGCTTAAACAAAGTAATTTTAGTTTCAAGATTTACCTCCTGTTTTTTTTCTGGGTGGGAATCTTGTTGTGCTCAGAAAAGTTGTTTGAGGAAAGAAAAATCGATAAATACTGATGTACTGTAACTTAGTATTATAGCATTGCAGTGAAGTTTGCTTTTTTGTGAACTTTTTTGCAATACCGGTACTTGATAAAAATTTGATGATGGTTAAATTATTAAATCAATTTGCTTTTAAAGTTGTTAAAAATTTGGTCGTGAAAAGTCATTCTTTGCTTTACGTAAACACCCTTTCGGTATTTACATTTTATTAAAAAGCATTTTTTCTTTGGGTGTTTATAAATGTACTTTGTTGATGCAAGATTTAAAAGGAAAAAAGTGGGAATGAAAAGTCGATAAAGTACTTTTATTTGAAATTGAAGTAGAAAAATAGTTGGAATGACCTGTTTATAGTCTTCTTGCGTGCTGTGTCTCCAGCGTCTGATCATCTGAAGTAATCTCCAGCCCCAAAAAAAGGTGCGACACCATTACTGCCTTTACATTATCGTAGAGCTTTTTTGTGCGATTCTCAATATTATTTGATTTAAAGATGATATTTGCAAACATTGGCGGTTCCAACGAAGTGGGTTGTGAAGTGCTTGATTTGATTTAGTTTGTTGGGAAAAAAATGGAGATGGCGAAGTCCAGAAAAATTATTCCTCATATTGCGTGTGCTAATGATCTATTGATTATTTCCTCGTGTTATTGAAGTATGATTAAATTTAGAAACACAAGAAAAACTTATTTTTCTCTCTTTATACTTGATTTGAGTTTGATTCCCACGACTGACTGAGTTGAATAATGCGATTTTAATAGTTAAAAAAAAAAAAAGTTTTTTTTTATTATTTTCTTTTTACAAAAAATAATTCAACCTTCCAGTGACTTGATAAGCAAATTAAATTTAGCGTCATAGGGTTATATGACACGAAATGGGAAAGAAAAATTGGAAAACAGATTAGAGTTGTGCAAGTTGATTGAGATTCCAAGTAGGGAACCCCGTTTTTAATTAAAGAAAAAATTCATTTGTAGCCACAGTCAATAGCACGTTAAATGAATATAAGTTGTGCGTGTCATGTCGCTTACCTTCAAAAAAGTAGCATGAACTTTAAATAAAGTTGTTTATTATAAAAGTTATTTATTTATTTATTTTATTATTAAAGGGAATATGTTTCTTTTCCCCAAGTGAAGATTAATCAGTTTGGTTTCGTATTATTGGAGCTGGTGGAATGTAATTTCGAGTTTTTTCTTTTCTGTTTTTTTTGTTTTTTTTTTCTTTTTCTTTTTTCCATCTTGTAATTTGCTGCGTTCAATCGTTTCGTTTTCTCTTTTATTCTCGCGCAAACCCTTTTAGCGAAGAATTGGTTGAAATGTCTAGCTCTTTTTTTTTCCCCTCTCTTCGTTTTTGCGTGTTATTGAAGTGAGAGATTATTAGAGAATTTCTCACAATTTTCTCTAAGCTCTGAAGGTATCAATGCACGATTGTAACCATCTGCATTTGATTATTTTCTCTGTAAGGCGGGAATTATGTATGAGTTTTGATAAGAAATTATTTTCAGCTTGACTTGCTGGGAATAGGAAAAAATGAATGAAAAAATTTCATTTGTACCTTGTGCATCACCTTGCCATTCCTCACCTAGCGCTGTAATTTGAAAAAAAAAGGAGCGAAGGGAAGTAATTTAATTCTCCAGTTTGCCGTAAAGTTTAGACTACATTTTCTTCTTGTTGTTATACTTTATTAGTACATTTAAAACAAGAGACGTATCACTTTGTGTTCACAGTATATTTCTGTATACAGTAGCTAAATCTCACTTCGCATTATTACAAAATAAACTGAAGTTTGTACGGATAAACGCAGCTAACATGCGTTGAATTATTAATGGCTGGATAAATAAGGGTTAATGATACCAGCGGCTATTTGGCCATGTGCGGCATGTCACACACTTTTATTACCGTACCAATCAAAATATAAATTCGGTTTCCAAATATTTCGGTTGACATGGAAACAATTTTTGTCGTTGGGCTTTGGAAAGTCTCGGAAAAATCATTAAATATTAAACAGTGCTGAAATTAGTTTTGGTGAGTAAATTGAAGAAAGTTTAAGCTACCCTGATGAGACTAGTATTAATGAAGGTGCTTAATAAGGGTACCGGTATTCTTAAAAGGTCGCAGAACTGCGAGATACACGGCTGAAGATGTTTGCTGGGCGCAATAGAGTTGTTTAGTTGGAGGTGCAAGATAAATGGTTAAGAAAGGTTGTTTAAGCGGACCTCGCTGTCCCTTAGCAGGGGAATAGAGAAGGGAAATGTCCCCAGGGTGCATTCACTTGGTCAAGCAGTGCAGCCATTTCAAAGAGAAGAGATCCAAGGAGCAAGAGAGCAATTCGTTTAAATTACTCTCTTAAGAATTATTCTTTGGAATTAGTTTAATTTCTTCAATTCACTAAAGCTGAACAGGGCAGCGACCATTAAGAGTTCGGGTCGTGCGGTTGTTTTGAGATTCACACCACGATTTATTACCTGGGGATGAAATCAGATCTGTAGGTTTCACTTGATTAGAATTATGACTGCGTTGGTCGGGGTTTGTTTGAATTTTATTACAGTGAAAAATGCAGGTTGGGGTTTGTGGTTTTGGATTATTATCATTTTTTTAGTGTTGCTGTCTGAATGAATTAATGCGTAGTGATGCTAAGGTTTTCATTGGAATTTTTCGTAAGGATACTAAAATTTAAAAGTAATGTCTGAGATTGGCAGTGACCTGAATGCTATAATATTTATTTTGTTTACTTTTGGCTTTTTTGTAATTAATTTTGTATAACCATTGGTAATATTTTATAGTTAATTCATGTGACGAAGCACTTTCTTTCTTTCTACATATTTATAATGTCGGTAGCCTGCAAGGATGTGTTAAATTTGTATACGACAATTAACAGGAAACTATTTTTGCTTTAAATAAAAGAATGAATTTTATTTCATCGCACTATGGAACATGACAGAATAAAGAACAGTGACGCGGTCTGTGGATAATTTAATATGAGTTGTAAATATGTTGCTATGCTGTGATTGACACAACTAAAAGCAAGATCAGAAATTCATTCAGCAATCCCAGATGTCCTTTTAATCTGGGAAACCTCTCTGCTTCAAATTGTCTGCTCACTGCTGTACGTGATCTCATTGGCTGTCTATTACTTTGTGTCATGGACAGTAAACACGTGTCTTTTCTCTGTCTAGTTGATGCGATGCAGTCCCGCAATGAATCGGACGAGTTAGTCGCACGGAAGAATTGTTTCTCTTCATTTCTGAGAGTCATAAATGAACAAAGGCAGCAAAATGTCACCTTAAAGGAGACCAAAAGCGGTTTACGGAGGCCGCTAAGTAAAGTTTGCAATTGATTACTGGTAAATGAGCTGACGCCTAATAGGCGGATTACACAGATGGGAGTGGAAAAGAAATGAGGTCGGCAAGTTTTGTCGGACCGAAGTAAGTTTGGGAGAGAAGATTGTCAAGTAAAAAGCGTGATTAGAAAGCGCGATGCAGCTTCCGAGTTTTGAGGTTGATGAAGGAGTCGGTGACGTCAGGCGAGTGAAATGAGTTTTCTCTCGGCCTGAATTAGAGAGAAGAGGAAATGAATTGCAGGTCGTTGGCTGGAGCAATAGGTGCTAAGAAGTTGGCTTGTGGCACTCGAGGTTGCAGAGGAAGACTGACATGGCTGGCTTGTCGTTTTATTTACACTTTTTTTTTGTTTTTAACACCTCATGCTTGAAGCATTATAATTAAGCTTCCGTACGAGATCAAGGGCTATGCTTTTCTTTTATGGAGATGGGCAGCTTAATTAAAAGTTGGCGCAGATTGGTGACAGCATAAAAGAAAAGGCCAAGTTGACAAGACAACCTTTTCCTTTCTGCTTTTGTTACTTCAGTTCTTTTATTAAAAATTTTTTTTATTTTTTTTTATTTTTTTGTCTTTGTGATTTAGGCCTATTTTGTTAACCACAAGAGATCTTTGACTCTTTAAAAAAGAGAATCTGAAATTGAATTAATATTGAGCTGAAAATAAACAGTAGTAAACAAATTTTCCTCTTAAATTAAAATATCACGCTTAGGAGAAATATTATTCTCTCAAATTTATTGGCTAATTATTATTTAATCGGGAGAAATGAAATGCGCGCAAATTTTATGCAAACAAACCGTTTAATCAGATCGGTGTACTCGCGATTGAAAATCCCGCATTAAATATTAATACCGGTTTTGCTGCAACACGCAATACCGTTCGGCCCTTTTCAAAAGAGCTCATTGTATTTTATTTAATTATATTTTTCTATATATAAGTTTAGTAAAGGCACGAAATAGAGAAATGATTTTTTTTTTATTACTTAAAGTGACTGCTTTATGTCATGTGAAATTGAAGGCAATATTCATTCATCTGATGTCGGGTAAACTGATGAAAAATAGAAACAATAACAATTTTGCAGAAAGCCTGTGTATTTCGAATGTTTACAGAGTTACTTGCATTTGTTGTCCTTTATTTGATTAAAAAAGATGAGTCTTTTTCATTAAATTTGAATACAGAGTATCGAGGAGAACAAAGAGATGGATTCGGTTATGAATATTGAAATGAAAAGGTGATCGGTTTCGAAAGTTGCATTTCGATTTGTAATTGTGCAGTCAATTATGGTAGAAAATTTACATCTGTGATTAGAGATTTGTTGTGAAATGCTGTTAATTAGTTTCATTGCAACTTAAAACTCAAAACTATGAACTAATAACTCATTCGAGCGTGATTTTATTATTCCGTGCGGATGATTTTGTGACGTCGCGCGGTTGCATTGCAATGCCTTTCAATTCATTCATTCATTTATTCATTTTGGTTTTAAAAAAAACTAAAAGAAATCGCTAATTATTAATTCTATATTATTTGCATTTAATATGGAATTAAGTTGTTTGCGGGTAGGAAACGCGCGGTGATATAAACTTTCAATTTTCTTCATCTCTTGGATGTGTAGTGGTATTGAAATTTACGACCGACATATTTTTTTCTCATTTCCTTTTCGCAAGTCATGCTTGGTTTTTAAGAGGTCTATTTAAAGTAAATATGCGGTGCAGGGAGTAAATAAGTGCAGATTGATCCCGCCGTTTCTCTTTTTTCTCGAAAATATTTCTGGCACGTCCATCAAGCTTGATACCCGTGGAGAAAGGTAAACAAAGCATAGTTTTTGTTTGACTTTACAGTCGGCGGAATGCTGGAATTGGAATATTGGACTTGGGAGTAATTTGGCTGAACTTGAAAAATGCTTTTATAAATTTCTGTAGAGAGGTAATTAATTTTAATGGTGAAAAATAGTGAAATTAACATTTAAAAATGGCTTGTCATCGTTTGGAATCTTGGGATTTTTCGTTCTTTTGATCTCTGGAAGATGAAATTCTCATCTATGGCTAATGGATGACGTCATCTGGAAATGCGGTAATTTTGAATTTGATTAAATTTATCTTTCAAAATAATTTACGAATTGATGGCTTTGATGAACTAAGGTGTAGTCAGTCATCACTGTGTGTTAATTTACGTTATTTTCACTTTTAAAGATGTTAAAATTGCGAGTATGAGCTGAAAAAGGTTTGCAAATTTTAAAGTCATGTTAGTGACTGTAAAAGATCAATTAAAAGATTAAGGCTGCATTCATTTGAGTGTTAATTATGAGATAAAACAGTGGCACGTCTAGGACAATTTGTGTTGATGTAACGATAATAGAATTACTTGTAGAAGGACTAAAAGGAATGGTCACATCTTTGCATGTAAATAAGAAAAAATTGAATTTTGACGATTATAAACACGACTTTATGACAGGCTGGTTATATTTTGGTGTGGAACGAGTGCAGGACCATAAAGTTGATGAAGTGCACTTTTGGTGGCAGCAAAACACTCCATTAGACATGTGGGTAGAATTTTGAGGGTGCAAGTGTTGGATTGGATGGCCACCATGTGTGCTTAATGACACAATTTCTAATAGGAAGATATGTGGTGCGTTGTTGTCCTCCTTCGTCAACTGGCTTAAGCGGGCTTTCTTTGATAATTAGTCGTGATCATTAATTGTCCGATATTTGAAGTTTGGGGCGAGGATGGTGGTAATGACACTTTAATGCAACGTGTTGGTCATTCTTAATGGCAGCTTTCTTCTTTCTAATGCGTTTCACTGTCGGTGCGTTGAAAGCACAGAGAAGATGAACTTACTTTAAAGGAATTTTAAAAGGAAATGATAGTAGAAGCTGCTAAGAATATTAAAATCTTGATAGTTCTACAGTAAGCTGTGTTTAAAAGGGAAAAGGGGCAGCGTCGATCGGATGAAAGCTCCAACGATACAAGTGCAGTTCGATCAAAACATTGAATTTTAAAATGGGAAAACTTGGAAAAAATCTAATAAAACGTGCTTGACGGAATAGAAAAACTTGTCACGAACTTCAATGGAAGTGTCGCTGTGGTACCTACCATAAATAGAAATAAAGATGTGAAATAGAATTTACATCTAAAACAATCGTTATAGGTATGAATGTTTGTGTGTAGTGACCGCTTTAAATGGCATGAAGGATGGAAGGATAGATGAATGTCGCTTAAAGTCGCCAGCGGCTACTCTGGTCATATGCAATCTGTCGCGTGACGTTAAGAAGTCCAGACCCCTGTACATCACAGCAAAAATCCCAAACATGCAGTCAATATTAAAATGCTGAGCATGTGTTTTGAGTTATAACACGTGTTAACGTATTAAAGATGACCGAAAAACAGTTGGAACAAACAACTTTATTTTTTTTTTAGCATTTCGATTTTTTTCGTCAGAACGCAAATCACCAGCAATCCGATAAAACAATTATAAAATATTAAATCGGTAATACATAGGTTGTTTTTAGTGCCGAGTGAAGGTTTTATCCCTATTATTTTATTTATAATTTCAAAATGCTCACGACATAAATTTTCAAAGAGACGAGGGAGGGAAGAGAGCGGAATGCGTGTATCTTTAGTTTTTATCGCTGCTTGCTGTCAACATGTTGGTGATTTTTCAAGTGTGGATTTGCAGTGTGCGTATAGTCATTCGTAATCTAGTGTTTTATTCATCGGGCCCATTTTAAAATTGTAAAAACACCGCCCGAATGGCGGCTGCCTTGCTTGGCACACATGCTGCAAGTCGCGCGGCGAAATAAAGTGAAATATATGATTGTCATATTCATTGGGTGATATACAAGAGGTGAAATGTCACATCATGAAAAGACAAGGGGGATTCCTCTCATTATTGATTGCTCTTTTCTCCCAACAGGGGGCACATTGCTTGAAGGAGAAATTTGGCAGCGACCCTATCATGCCTTCACTCATCCTCCCCCGCGTGATCATAATATTCAGAGGCGCCGTAATTGGCCAATAAATTTCGGGCAAAGCAGCAGCAGCATGACTTCTCGCTTAACGTAACTGAGTGTGCGCACTACAGGCGTATCTTTCGGGCTCAGCTTTCTCTCCTGTCTCCCTAGAAAATCAAATGAAACTTTGATGTGTTGCTATTCCGTCGATTTTTAAACGTTACCTACCGGATAAATTCAAACGGATCGACTCCTCTTTCTCATTCACTTGTAATTGACGGCTAAATGTAATTACTGATTGCATGGATGAGATATATCGAGGGAAAACGGCAAAAGTGCTTCGTAGGCGTCTTTGTTTTTCTCACACCCTTTATTTCTTTTTTCCTCCCTCATTTCTTTTATTTTTTTTCATCTTACCTTAGGGTTGAGAATTAAGCTGTGTGTGCAGGTGTGGATGGAAAAAGATGAAGAAATGTAATTTAGTGATGAGATAAAATTGTAAGGGGTTGTACAAATAAATATTTTCTTCTTTTTTTTTTTTATCATCTGTCACTAAAGTGCCGAAACCGATCGATCTACTATCTTTTGGCGAGCCCATTTTGGCGACCCCGATTCGGCGAGCCCGTTTTGGCGACAAGTCGATTTGGCACTCGTTCGTTTGTTTTGGCGATAAACCGGTTTGGC
>JAQFZP010000245.1:0-45122 GCA_034695745.1 Geophilus truncorum | reverse complement strand
TGACATCGTGACAACGTCACGTACACACACGTGACCACCGGGATTGCAGAGGTGACGAAGTATACTGATTTCCAACAAATTTAAATTAGAATACTATTATACTGTATAGCTACAATTTTATACACAGTTTTTGTAGATTGAATCATTATATTAGGAGAAAGAAAAAAAGAGAAACGTTCAACAGTCATTTTTTAAAAAAAACATCATAGCAACCAGAATTCTTGTTGAATCAGTTTGAAAACTTAAAATATTGTAAATATTTGTAACCACAACAAGATCCTGAAATTTAGTGACATTTGGAAAAAAATTCTAGTTGTTATGATTTTTTGAAAAAATGTAGTTGATTGAAATGTTGATGAGATTACAGAAGTGTTCAACAATGTCAATTTTAATATTGTATATACAGTACTGTAAGTTTAATTATATTCAGTTTTTTAAATAAGTTGGTTAAACAAACATAAACTTTATATCCCACACGAAAAGGCCATATATTTTAAATGTACTGTACGGTACGTCTGGCAAAAATATGTTGTTAAACATTTATTTCATAATGTGTTTAACCCTGTGGCTCACATATATTTTAAATGTTAAGTTAATACGAACTTATACATTCAAAACTTTAGCAATATGTTGCATTTATAATACAGAAATATGTTTTTAACTTAGGTCAATTATATCCAATTTACATATGTTTATATTATATTTACATACGGTACACAAGTGAAACATACATAAGCTTAGAAGTATATATGTTCCATATTTTTTTTTTAGATTTTCGGATTTTGTTATAACTATTTTCTCTCTCGACTGATGATATTTTTGAAAATGTCATATTATTCACCGAGTCTTTAAATTATGTATGACGTCATTTCACACGTCCATTTTCAAATCTTGAATCCTGCACTTTGCGCAACTACAGCAGAAGTCATGTGTCATGACCTTTCAACCAATCGTAATGTAAGCCGTTTTATTATAAAGGTCACAGCCTACATTTTTATTTTTAAACCACACTAGAACATTTATGAATTATTCACACATTAAGACTGACACTGCAAACATCCACCAACAAAAACATTTCCTTTTTTCCAAAGGAATGAAAGTCTTACTCGCAGAAAACTGCTGCGAAAAGCAAATATTGATTGACACAATCTTTCAGATGTCATGTGTCACGTTGATGAAGCTAAGCGAGTTGCTCGCAGGTCAAGTCCTGGTCATTTGATTTTTATTGGCTCATCCCGGTCTCGTCACCGTTTTTGCACAAGGCAAATCGCTCGAGATGAGAACGAGAGAAGAAGTATTGCGTTCGACATGATAGATGTCACAAATTAAACTCGGTATCTTTCTCTCGCCATATCGCACGAACCAATGCACCAATTCTAAAAAACTAAAGCTCGTTTAAATTCTCACATTCACTACTGAATAAAACTAGTTTTAGTTAAGTCCCTAACGAAAACTTATATATTTCCATCTAAAAGTCCCTAACGAAGGACTTGGAATTTTTTAAGGACTTTTAAAAATTGGTGAAGCAATGTCATGCTCCGCCAGCAGAGGGAGCGAGCCAACTTTGCTATAGCAACGCGGGGTGATGTGGAAAATCAAGCAGACCTGGAGTAATCGGATATATAGCTTCTCCTGCTCTCCATTTCTCATCGCACTTTACTTCATTGCTGAATTAAAGACCTGTGTCGAGACGCGACAGGCATCAACTACACCAAACAGAGTATATGTACACACAGGTGTCTGGGAATACATGCCTACAGAAACTTAGATGATATGTTTGAGTTATTCAATTGGGAAATGAAAAAATGTATTCAAATTTGATGTTTCTCAAAGTGAAGTTTGAAATTGAAGCATCTTTTGGCGTATAATAAATGATCGAGTTAAGTTAAATTGCAAAACATTAAGAAAAGTATATTATTTAAATATTGTTAGCCTAAGTGACATCTGAAAGAATTTTGTTTATTTACTTTGTTGTTTGTGAGGGAATTCATACATAATTCAAGACTGAGTGCAAACGCATAGAAATAAAATTTTCAGAAAAATTACAGAAAAATATTTGTGGAAAATTTTTGTATATAAATTTTACAAAAATATTTACTTAACTAAAATAAAAAAAAAAAAAAAAAAAAAAAGTATTGGCAGATTTGATTTGTTAAAAATAGAAATTGTCTGTAAAAGGAGATAAAGCCAATTAATTACGAATCAAACTCGTTAAAGTACAGAAATGTTCAGTAATTAATGGTAAATTATCATTTGATTACTTGATACACGGAAAGTACGAATGTCAATTTTTTTAATGTTTAAACTAGGAATTATGCGGCCAGAGCTATTTACAGTTATTTAACTTACTATTTTATAGAAAAGTTACAATCAAAGCTTACAAAAAAGGAAATGAAAACAGAGAAATTGTTTTATTACGAAAATTTTCTTTTAATTTCTGCGTATTTGTAGAAAATAATGAAACTGAAGTCAGTTTTTTACACTGAAAAAAAAAATATTTTTTAGAATTTTTTAAAAAAATTTATTAATTTTTTCTCTTATTTATAGAAAAAAATTTTAACAATGTACAGTAAAATATTGATAATATTACTAAATATACTTATCTAAATTAAACACACAAACAATGCAGGGAAGCGAAGGGGCAGCTAATTAACTTCAGTTTGCTTGTAAATTTTCAAAAATTAAATTTTAACAAAATATTCCTAGAACTTAGAATTCTAAATAAAACCTACTAATAAAGGATAAACAGGTATTACTACTTGTACAAAATTTATACCATAACCACAAATGAGACCAAAAATCTTTAATGAGATTCAGAGGACAGAGTAGAAGTTGCTTTCCATAAAATGTATTTTGAAATGAATATAAATTATAAAATGTGTATTTTTATCAACAGATTATGCAAATTTTACTCTGAATCTCAGAAAATATTTTCCCCGATAATGTGTAGCCTTTGTTGTACAGCAGTGTTCTTTGGTAAAATTATATATGGTAATTAAATTGAGTTATCTTGAATTGATTTACATGCTGAACGTCGATTTTCATGATTATTCAATTCACGTTCTTCCAGGGACTATTTTAATCGAATTGAAAAATTTCTCTAATATTTTCAAAATAGTGCAAAATAAATTGTTGATAAATATTAAAACGGAATAAAATAAGAGTCGTTAGTTTGTCTACCATGCACCATATGCGCATGATCTGTGGACAGGAATGAGGGTATCCTAGCAACGGAGTTCGCCCACTCAGATGGCAAAGCATCAGCTCAGCACTCAGCTTCCTCCGGCAGACGTGCCAACAGTTAGCTGTTAAAGGTTTTTGCAAAGACAAAACAAAAACAAACTAACATGATTGATGACACTATTGGCTTTGAGCTTTTCTCGATGAATTTTGCTGTAAATATGTGAAGTGCAGGTAAGAAAACAGTTATATATCATTTTGGTTCTTAATTTATCGGTACTGTTAGTTGAGTCAATCATTTTGTGGTAAATTGATGAAAATGATTTAATAAGCCAGATTAAATTTTAAAGATGTGTCAATCATGTGTTGGAGTGAGTGATAAGATTTTAGCAGAACTTGTTATTTATTTATTTGTAGTTTAATATGAGTATGGTAATTTTATTTTATTCTATCTACATAAATTGAAGTTTATTGAAATATATTAGAAATTGGTAAATTTACTGTTAGTTGAATCAATAATTTTGTGGTAAATTGATGAAAATTATTTTTTAATCAGTCAGATTAAATTTTAAGATGTGTAAATCATCTAAAAAAATAATTTAGAATTTATATTTATTTTTTGCAGTTTAATATGAGTTTGTTAGTTTTATTAGATTTTTTTCTACGTAAATTGAAGTATATTGAAATATATTAAAAATTGATAAATTTTTTATATATTTTTATATTTTGAAATTTGTTTAATTTTCATTTAAAGACATGTGAATATTGTACCTGTTGGTTATTTTTATTTTTCTGTTTTTACTGCTGAGCAAGTGCAATGTACTTTTAACGACCTTTTGCAAACATCAATTTGGCCATATGCCCAGTTAAACTCACCCATCTTTTTTCATTTTTCCCCATCATCACACCAAAAGGGTATTTAATTACTCCCCACTCTTTCCCTCATTGTCATTAATTACTGCACTCTTGGGGTGAAAAATTTAATATTTCATGCATTATGCTAAAGTTTTACCCTAAATATGTCAGGTATTTCACTTCAATAACAGTTTTTATGCATGAAAACTGTAATCTTCATATTACTCATGTTGCTTTAATATTTTAAGCTCAAAAACATTGATTTATTTCACATCTTGATTTAGAGCCACTAAGCCTTTTGTTTTTAAGACATAAAATCCCATGTGGTAATAATTAGTCAGTGCTAAAAGTGTTTCCCAGTGTTAAAAGTGAAAAAAAAATGAAGACTAAATTATTCAGCAAAAATATTATTACAGAGTATTTTCCTGGTAAGAAACTTATAAAAGTTTTATGGTACCTGTTTTACGGTATTAAGTGCAAATTTAACTAATATAACTTCTGGGAATTTTATTTTTAAGGCGGTATTAAATTGTAATGAAAATTGAATGCTGAATTATAAAAGTGGTCATAAAATTTTTAAAAGCATTTACTGATATACTGTAGAAAAGACTTTTTTCTGAACTATGAAATGAATGGCCACGGATTTATATGTTGAATAATTCAGTTTCCTCTGGATCAATTCTATTTGTTCAATTCTATTTGAAAAAGTACAAGCCTTACTTTTTTCAGTTGTCAATATTTTTGGCATACGTCTTAGGCAATAATCTTTCTTCCTTTACTTTTTCTCTTATCTTCACACTTCACTATCAATTTCTACTGATTTTTTTTATACTTAAAGATAAAAATAAGCTAAAAATAGTTTGCAATCATTAATATCAAGAATTTAATATATTCATATTTTCTTTTGAAGCTGCTATGAGTTGCATTAACAGTATCCATTGAACTTATATATCGTAAATAAATTTTTATTAAAATTATAAATTTTTATTTAAAAAAAAAAAACATTATTTTTTAATTTTTAATAAAAACTGTGGCTTTGTGAATCTTGTTTGATTATTTGCACAGCTTAATTTTTTTGATTGAATTTTTTATTGGTGATTTTATTGATGTAAGCTCTTGTGGCAAAATACAGCTGCAAGAGACTTCATGGAAATGGTATTTGTTTACTTTTGTATAAGTGTGGTGTTTACTGTTTAGTCATCCATCAACATAAACTGTAATTAATTTCTGATTCAATACCTTGTGCAGAAAAATTTGCAAGCACATTTAACTCCTTTACCTTCTGCTGTTGGTTTATATTTAAAATTTAAATGATAAGTAAATACTACTAAAAAGTGCAACTTAATTCTCCATGTCACTACTAACTCAATGTACAAACAGCATTATTTAATTTTTAACTTAAATGATTAATTGTATTTTTGAAATGAATTTTTAAGCAGGGCTTCGAACCGGAACGATAAGAAAACCAAAATTTTCAGCTGAAATGAAACTGGAATTAAACTGAAAAAATTAATCCTAAAACAAAAACAATGCAAATGTTTTCCTGTTTTGGTTGTAGATTTAAAAATAATACATAAAAATGTTTTAGTAGGTATTGTTTTATGAACATTAATTGGCCCTATAAGTTGTAAAATGTAAGTTGATTAACATTCCTAAAACATTCTACAATGCACA
This sequence comes from Geophilus truncorum, assembly GCA_034695745.1. NCBI lineage: Eukaryota > Metazoa > Arthropoda > Chilopoda > Geophilomorpha > Geophilidae > Geophilus > Geophilus truncorum. Next base: position 39,413 of record JAQFZP010000245.1, on the reverse strand, counting down.
ATAGAAAATAACAAATATTTTTTTAAATTATTTTTTTGTTGAAATATTTGCATAGAGAAGCTTAGTAGAGAAGTTGAGTTAAACATATGATAGCAAAGGTATTACAACTTTTAATCTTAACTGCAGGACTGGGTGTTTGGCAACAGATAAAGTGATTTAGCTGAGTAACATAAGCAAAATTTTCTTGGTTTCTGATTTATAGAGGTGGAAACATTAATTCTGCTCTTAATCATTGCTTGGTACCTGACATCCACTCAAACTGACCACTCATGGGAGTGCCTCATCACGTGATGAATTGTCTAAAAATACCCTATGCTCATCTAATTCAACACCACTGTCACTTAACAAATTGCCAGATCTCAGGAGTCAGCTTGCAACCGCATTCTCGCATTTTCAGCTTCTCCTCAACCTTTAATCTTGTCAAAGAATATTTTAAGAAAGGAGGTTAGTAATGTTTAACGTCGACAGCAACTACTATGGCCGTACGTGATCTGTCGCAAACAGAAGAAAACAATACACTTATTATAATAATGGTGTGTACCTAATAGAAAGATTGACATTTCAAACTATTGGAGTACTGTACATTAAGCTACCTAAAATCAACTACTTTTTAAGGAGCATTATTACACCTCAATTTATTGGTGATTAACACTATCTTATCCTGATACCCGTAGTGTTTTTGTATCTCAGTTTCAAATTAAGATTCAAATAAAATACGTTTTGGATACACTAAAAATATCACTAATACTTGTAATGATACTTTTAGCTTTACCAAAATGTTTTAAAGATGTTTGTGTTGTTTTTATTTGTTATTGGATAGTGATTACTATCCAATTAAATGAAAGCAATGCAAACATCTATTCCATTTTCGTTTCCGTTTAGTCTCGATTTCGTTCCAATCCCGAATTCTTCAATCCCGTCTAATCCCTAATCTCGATACCCATTTTTTTGTAGCTCAGTTTTAAATTGAGATTCAAATAAAATACGTTTTGGGTACCGTACACTAAAAATATCACTAAATAATGATATTTTTAGCGTTACCAAAACGTTTTAAAGATGTTTGTGTTGCTTTTATTTGGATAGTGAGTTCTTTCCAATTAAATAAAAGCAATGCAAACATCTATTCCATTCTCGTTTCCGTTTAATCTCGATTCTGTTCCAATCCCGAATGTTTCAATCTCTAATCCCGCGTTGGGATCGGGATCGTGATCAGGATCGGGTTTTCCCCAATCCCGTTTGCATCCTAATGCATACCTTTAATGTAATCACTGTTTTCTACCTATTTTACATATTTTGTTTTTAGAGTGTATCGTGGGAAATAGCACTCTTTTATTGTATCTTTGAGCCTATAGCCAAAGGAAGTTACAGTCGAGTCCGCTTATAACGACATTTAAGGGACCGCCCAAAAAATGTCGTTATAACCGATTGTCGTTATAACCAGATTAGGTACAGTATTTAGCATTGCTTGAGTTAGGGTGGGGAAAAATAAAAATGTCGTTATAAGCGGAATGTCGTTATAAGCGGACTCGACTGTATATGCGTTTTAAACTTGGATTACTATTGAAATGTTAATGAGATACAATTACATAAGTGAAAATACTTGTAATGCATTTTCAGCAAGAGGTAGCATTATATTTCTAAAAGATAGATAAATGAGGAAAGGTTTTTATACTGGTATCTAAAAATGAATGACTAACAATCCAAGACAGAAAAATCAAAATAATTTAAACAGCTAGAAAAACAACAAAACAAAAAAGTACATTTGTAAACTATCATTAAAAAAGCAAAATAAAGCATCAAAAATAAATAATCGCAAGTCACAATCTATTCAAAACTTAATATTAAAAATCAGATCGAAAACTGTATTGTTTTGTAAGTTGCCTTTAACTGTACAAACTTATCGTGAATATTTTCAAAAACAATATTTTTTAACAAGTTTTGAAAGCACTTCGACCACTTGCAATTCATCTGACAGATCATGTCTTGAACAAGATCAGCAATTCTTACCATTTCCGGTGGCAGAGGAAATTCAATGGTGGTGCAAGTTATTCACCGGGAAGTAAAAAATGCTAAGCTTTTGTATCGGAACACCCTGATGCCTCTAGATACCATCAATCAAAAAGGCCACGATTTGGCCCTTCTTCATACTCTTCAGCATCCATCCGCATCAATATTCAAACTGAATCTCAAGCCCTGGAGTATGTTTGGGCGAACTTCATCGTCGATTTAGGAATATATTTGAGGTTGCAGCAGTGTGGAATGCAAACAAGTAATCATTTGCTGGTCAGCTTGGCTAAAGGCGCATCACATTTTTGGTACTGAAGATGTGTATTTTTGGTGTCAGAAGTGGTGCAACATTTATTAACTATTCAACCTACTGGAAATGTAGTTTGAACCAATTGGAAAATAGATTACCAAAGTTTAAAACATTTAACAGTAATCACTGACTGTTGAATGGAACCTTAAGTCAATTGATGATTTAATGGTCATGGGTGTGGTCAACAAATTTGCATGGAATTAGTTGCTAATTTAAAAGTTTCATGGAAGAGTTATTTTTAGTCTTGAAAAAACTATCATTAATGGTAGTGAACTAATCTAGCGGCATAATAGCGAAATTAATTGTTCACTACAGTGCTTTTAAAACAAAATAGCGAAACTATTGTTGTAATTAAAATTTAGTCAAATACTGCCATCATTTTAAACAACAAAGAAACAACTTCCAGAAACAGTTTGAATCTACAGAAACATGATCAAAAAAATCTCGAATTGCTTTGGAATGCTTTACTGGCAGTAAAGCCAACATCAGTTGAGTCTGAACGAACTTTTTTATTGCATAGAATTTTTTACAAAAATTCCGTTGTAGTTACTTTTAGCGTTATAGTGATAACACACTACTTTTAATAATTGGTTTTTTCAACACTGGTTATCTAGTTATTTAATCTACGGTAAATAAATTCCCCCAACAAAATCCAAAAGCAAAACTCAATGGGTAGAAAAAGCTGCAGGTCAACCAAACAAAGCAAAAAGTAAAATGAGAATTGAAATCCTATTGAAAGCAGAAATGAAAAAGAGAAAAAAAAAAGAAAAAAAAAAGTGTATACTAACGGAGAAGGCCACGAGAAAAGCCGCCATTATGGCTTCGAAGATTCTTTTCAAAGATCTACCGTTTAAATTTTCCATATTTTCAATGTATTATTCTCTTTAAACTTATCTCTTCAATTCACATAGAGAATATTCAAAATAAACACACTACTTGTTTAATCAGAAATAAAAGTCACCTTGTTGAAAATAACGTGACGTTTTCATTAGCAAGAAACAGTAATGCTAAATTACACAATTTAAATGACAATCAATTCTTTGTGTAATAAAAACATAGTAAAAGTAAAACACGTGGCTATGGACTATACAGGGAATTATTTGTCTAGGTTCAGTATTTCCAATTCCCCATGTAATGATGATTAACAGAAGAAGGGGGCAAAGCTAGGAAAGTAAAGTGGAAAGCCTTCTTTCTTTGTGGTGAGAGATTAAGTGGTGCGCGAAAATAGGAGATGGAGAAACGAGATGAAGTGCACCAACATTATCCGATCCCTTGTACCGTTTAGGAGAATTCAATTTTTCGTTTTTTTTTTCTTTTTTTTTTATTAAAGATGGAAAAATTAATAGAATAATCATTTCCACAGCTCGCAGTAAACAGATAACTCTTCAATTAGGGATTGCCGAAATACTGGAAATTAGAAAATCAGTATTCGGTACAAATTTCGCTTAAAGACCGGTACAAACCGGTATTTTCAATATAAATTTTTCTTGGGTTAAAGAATTATGTATTTTATATAAATAATATATATATATACTTATATTAACTTCTAAATCATAAAAAGCTTAAACTATTTTTTTTAAGAAATAAAACTTTAAAAATACCAGAATACCGTATGAAGAGATTTGTCAGATAATTGACATTGAATTTTTGCCATATTTGTTGCATTTCATCGAGTTATTGTTGTTCTTCGTGTAGTATTGCCAAACAAGCGCCATTTCAAACTAAATATCAAGTAAATTATGTGTAACAATAAAGTTCAATATCAAAGCTTACAGTATGTAGGAATCTACTGACACGTTTTGCTTAAGTTAACAAGAAAAAGTTATAAAAACGTGATTTACGATAATACGAAGAAATTACTTTTTTTACGATACTCTTGTTTTCAAATGTTTTTATTAAAGCTTTAGTTTAAAAAAAAATATTTAAAAAACCGTACCACTATACCGCTCTTAAAAACTGGTTTACAGTACAGTTAGTAAAGACCAAAATACAAATATTTTACGATACGGTAAAAACCGGTGGTAATTAATACTCTTCTTGTGAGTTAAGATTAAGAAACAATTTTTAGAGTTAAAAGAAAGAAAATTTGTGCTTTAGAATGCCTGTAGCAATTGTAAGTTGCCCTTACACGTCATTTGTGGTTCAGTGGTTTTATTTGAAGTTTCTATCGGAGTTAAACTTGTGGGTCACCAATCAAGACGACCTTGCTTAGTGTGTGGAACAATTTTAAATTGAGTAAAAGTTGTCAAGACAAACACAATGACTGCAAATTAAATTCATTCATACAGAGGATGTGTCAGAAGTAGTGGACCGGTTTTCGCAATTCGAAAACGACTTTATCGATTCGCTTGAAATTTTAAGAAGTGGGCCATTAGTCTGTGATTTTGAGTGACTTTAAGTGAGGCTTAGATGTAATTGTAACAGGAAGTGAGAAAAGAAAGGATTTGAAAAGGTGATTCCAATTATAAATCTGATTTATTGATTTTGCTGCCCCTGGACTTCACTGCAATACCAATTTTAAATTTTTTATATTTTTTTTAATTAATTTTTTTTATCAGTTTTATAAATTATTTTGGCTTATTTACTATTTTTTTTTTTTTTTTTAAAGAAGATACAGGTGTTTTTGGTTCTGAAACAATCTAATTTTTATGTTATGCGTTTCGTTGTCGAAACACCGATGTGCTGCATATTGATTTTGACAAAATTTTATTGGCCCCCCACAGCATTCACACTGTTTGCAGTAACTTAATATTAATAAAAATATAAATATTTTCTTTTCTTTTACTTTCCTGCAATACACTATTGAATTTTTTATGTACTTTGCAGGAAAAACAGCCTAAAAATTTGCTATTTTGAGCACAATATAAGTAATAACCTACAGTACAGGAGAAATCTTTAGACTGTATTGTAAGATTTCCAAGCAAACGTATAATTTTTTTAAATTCAGCCAATACTTCACTTTAACATTCATCTTACCAATATTTGCTTTGTGTCTCTGGAGCTGAGCTGAACCGAGCAGCGCTTTAATACATTAATACATTAACGTAATTAACTTTTCTAGAAGTTTGATGTCAGAATTAGTTTTACCTTATTTGACGTCTTTACCAGAAAAAAAAATTTAAAAGCATTTTAGTGTTTATAAATTTAGGAAATAACATTTGCATGACATTTCAGAGCAAAGAGAATTCTTAAACACCAAAACTCCAAAACATTATATAAATTGACATGAAAATTATCTACGAGTATTGTAAAAGTTTGGACGCAATTATATTGTTTAAAAAAATCAATAAATATAAAAAGCTTATCAATCTACGAGATCATTTATTCTCATAGAAAAATTATCGAAGACCGATGTAACGATTTTCAAAACCTTTTAAGAGGAAATTTCCAAAATCGGATTTTTTTTTTTTTGCTATCAGAGTTGGAATTGAAATTTAAAGGATTGAAAAAATTATTTCATTCCAGGAAAGTAAATTCCAACTAATTTTCTGTCGCCTTCTATCTAACCCTCTTGAAAAAAAAATAAAAAATTAAATTGTCCTGTTTAATAAGAAGTTAATTACATTTGTACAGTGAAGTGCAGGAAAGCTCTAGGGGCAAACTATAAATAAATAAAAAAATGTTGTCATGGCTCCAAGCTAAAAGTTCATCGCATGCGTTTCACACTTTAATGCACAGTTTGTAGTGATTTCTTTACACTTATCAGGTGTTATTCAAAAATTTCACCCTTTATCTCAATTTACATATGGATATTGTATTAAGATTGCAGCGGCGAGGCGAGACGACATAAAATATATAAAAAAAAATAAATATGTGCAAACATAAGGAAAGTATTGATTTTATGTCCAAAATAGAAATAACAATAAGACAATATTGTTTATGTGTAAGCAAAGAACTTATTAAATTATGCATTTCTTTTATCGCGGTTTGTGTTTATTTTTCTTTTATCTTTTTTTCCCCAACCGAAAGACGGGAGCAAAAATAACAAATAACAAGAAAAGTATAAGACTTTTTCTTTCTGATGAGGAAATGAATGAAAGAAAACTTTGTTGGCTATTACATCTTCTCATTTGTAGTAGAAGAGAAGCCGTGGCGAGATCCTTACTCTATTACTCCTCAACGGTGCTCGTTAACCCGAATCGAAGTTGATTAGATGCCACCTTTCAAGTTTTCATGTTTCCAGCCGTGCTGGAATCAATAAGAAATTTATAACACGTGCTTTAACTAAGTGCAAATGCATTTTTCCTCTTGAAAATTAGAATTTTTAATTTAGGGATTATAACACTGTAAATGGATTATTATTAAAATTTGATTATATGATAATAAAGGTGGAAAACTTTAGGAAAGTTTCTTTCTATACAGCTTTAAAGGGAATACAGTAGTAGTAAAGTGATATCAGATGTACATTTTCAGATCATATTTCCCAAAAAGACCAATTCTTTATATTTTGAATGATACGGTATTTTAATTTTGCTTCACTGCTTGTGTATCTGGGGTTTAGGAGGCAAGAAAATGATGCTATAAAATATCTAATTACACCTTTTTCTATGGGATTTATAAAATATAATGAAAATTAACATGTTTGGATATACAGTCGAACTCGCTTATAAGAGCGAGATCCTGACCGCTGAAAGTGGCTCTTATAACCAGAGTATATTAACATTAAAAACATAGGATGAAAAACTGGGGATTTTTAAAATGGCTCTTATAAGCGGACTGCTCTTTTATCTGGTGCTCTTATACTTGTAAGTGGGTTCAACTGTACAAGCTAAACATAGGCCTATTTTTTTTTTCTTAAAAACTAAATCTACCGTGAATTTTTCGTGGCTGCACGAATGCGCTTTCGATATACAATGGCGCGCCATATTCGAAACGTGATCAGTTTTGTAGTCGCAGTTGATGCACTTGAATTCGTCTTTTCGATTGTGCACCGGATCGTGTCGTTTCAACAGTGCAATGGTGGAGAACATTCGCAGGAACTGGTTGCACAGATATTCACCTTCGGGATGAATTTGTATCTTGTGCTGATTGAAGTTGTGTTTCAGTTCGAATGTTTTTCTGCAACACGTTTTCGGGGTTTTTAATTTTTCGTGCATCGTTTGCAAATGTCGCGTCGAATTGTACGATCTGTTCGTGGTGTAGGAGCAGTTGTCGATCTTACACGGATCTGTCGCAAAATTAGATACAAGAGTATTGTTTTAGAGTGTAAACATAATTTAATTAGTTACTTTTTTACTTACACTAAATGGTTTGCGCATTGTCCGTGGTGTTAGTATTATTCGTTGATACAAGAGATTCGATAAATAGACGGTTTTAACTTGGTTGAAAACGACTGCTTTACATCGTTATTGTGATTCTGGTCTTTTGAATTTTCGCTTTGTATGGTAGAAGTCATTACAGTGATGCTTTGTTCAGACAAATAATTTAGTTTTTGCGGGTAATGGGGGTCAGTTATGTCACGTGCTCATTCGTTACATAATGACTAGGGCTTTGCAAATATGCATTTCAAAATGGCCAAAATAGGCATGCATTATGCACAAAAAAATTTAAAAACATGCTCAAAAAATGCAAATATATGCACAATTTTTTTATTTTTTTTTAATTTTTTATTTTTTTTTCTGGTGTTAATGTTTTTTGTGTCAAGAGCGATTGGACTGGCAAACAAGTTCATGTTGATGTTTGGCAGTTTTCCGATGTTGGACCAGTTGAAATGTTTTGGAAACATTTACATGAATATCGCAAACAATACTGAACTTCTTATTGTTGTTTGGTATTAAATTGAATTCATTTTTGAATTCTTTGTGGTGTGATTTTAACAAAGTATTATTAGATTTATCTGGCGGCATTCTTGACTTTAAATTTCACGATCGTACAGATTTATAAATACGCGTTACGGAAAGTGATAAAAATGACATACAAATCCTTAAAAAATTATAAAAATTATGAAACTAGACGTAAATTTAATGTAAGCTTGTTCATTATACACTTCCATTTACTCTTGAATAGTAAATTTTATCTTATATCAAATATTACTGTATATTGACAATATCGGTATACAAAAATATGCTCTAACTTGTATCATAATATGCACCAGTGATCAAATCGTGCAAAAATATGCTGTACTAAATGAGGTTAAAATTGATTTAATACGTTTTATAAAGCATTTAAACACATTTCAGAAACATTTTGAGATATTTTTTATATTTTTTGAAAGCCCTATTCATAATTAAATTTCTCATGAAAATAAAATTTCATTTATCAAATTTACAGTCAATGGCCTTCTGGCTAAAGGATATTTCTTGATAATCTGAAAGAAAATATAAATTATTCATTTATAGAATTTCAAAGCAAAGGCAACTTTTCTTGAAAGTGTGTATCTTAGCCCTGCAGAGAAGCTTGTCCGCATAATTTGTAGACAGTCTAACTTCACTTCACTGCACATATTGTCATGTTAAAAGTTTGTTTACCATGAATTTGTCATGAAACAGGTATGGTTGTTTTTCCTGCATTGTAAATTCGATATTTACAAGCTTTTTTCAGCATAATGCTATTTTTTTTTCTTCTTATTTTTTTTTATTAGAAATCTATATGTATTTGCAAAGAAACATTCTGTAATGTACATTTTTAAATTATGTACATCTAATTAGTTTTATGTAACCTTACGCATAGTATTAGAAAGATCTTCTTTTGCTGACAATTAATCATAAAATTTAAAAAAGTGGTTTTACATTTCAATCAAAGCAAACAAATTGTAGCAATTTATTTTAAGTGAAATTATTAATAAGTTTTCAAAGAATGGAATGAAATTAATATTAAATTTGTTTTTAAATTTAAAATTTAAATTTTAAAAATATATATTATATTACGTATTATAAAAAAAATAATAATACATGCCATGTGCACAAATTACAAGAACTTTTCGTCAAATGAATTAGTAATTACGGTTGTACGTAAATCGATAACACATAATCGGATATGGAACATGACAAATTGGCCCGAGGTGAAATTATTCCGTTCTCAATTATCTTTAAATGAAGATAATCTAGAACGGTTAATTGTTTGCTTTTTGTGAAATTGATTGAAAATCTAAAGCTAAGAAAGTTTGAATGTTTCTCTAAGTCTGCGATTGAGAGATGTCAGCATCTGTGCATGAAAGTTCCTCACAATACGTCGGATAAGTTTTTCCTTCACATGAGCTCAGCCTACCTTCATTTTCACACAATTGAACCAGGGATTTTTATCGATTTTTTTATCCACCTTTTTTTTTTCTTTTAACATATTTCCACGCTGCAAACTTTTTAACTTGATAAATCTGTCTTTTATTAAATTTAAATTTTTAAAGTAGACTGCTTATATTTTTAAAAACAATACAAAATGTATGAGGGAAATAAAAAATTGGACCAATTTCATCTTCTTTTTTTTAATAATAAATATTTTTAAATCAAAAAGTTATAAAAAAATGTTTTTCAAGTAGCGTATAAAATATTGATATTTTTTAAATATAATTTTTATAATGTCTTTATAATGTTATTGTCTTTTACAGACATTTTAAAAGTCACAGAAATACATAGAATGCATTGCAGGGAAGCATTTCATCTGTTTTTGCAGCCAGATCTATATGTTTACATTGCTATTCAAGTTTTCTTCAAAGATTATCTTGCAGAAAAATTGAAGATCTTGCAGTTTTACATAATCTACAAATAAAATAAAATAAAAAACATATTGTCTGAAAAAAATAAAATATTTCAATTTTTTTTAACATTGCGAGATAATTACATACATAAGAAAAAAAATTAAGAAATCTACTTTAGTGTATAATCTAATTTACGTCGTGTCACTTTCAAAAAAACTTTTTATGAGTGAAAAAAAAAAATACCTGCACCAAGAATTTTATTATGCAGGAAAGGAATGCCATCCCCTATTTTAACGATCGGTAAATGAGCAATCTGTGCAGCAAGTTTTCAATAAATAATTAAATATTCACAAAAGGTGAAAGGCTCTAATTCACCATAGAAAATTAAATCTGACCAAGAAAAAAATATTGAAAAAGTGTAAATATTCAACAACAGATAAAAGTTGTTGCTGATCATGTTTCTTGAATTTATCTTGACTGCATTCACTGATACATTTGTTGCATTTGTGACATTTAAAATCACAGAAAAGACTCCTAAAGGACAGAAAAAACACTGTGAATGCCACAGTTACCACACCTGATTAATGATTATCTTATCCTTACTCTCCCACCTTTAAGTCTTACAAATGCGAGAGCACATCGCTCATTAGGAGAAATAAAAAGTCGCTGCTGCGTATCAATGACATTGTGATGATGCTGCAACTCAGCTCAATCTCAATTCATCCTCAGATACTTTTTTCATCTTTAAATGTCATGCATTTTATCTTAAAAATAAGAAGAAGAAAAAAATTGGAACAAATGTTTTCCCTGGAAATAAGCTTATCTTGCTATCATAACAAAATAACAATGTTTTCTTTGTGTAATTAAGACAATGATCGTGATATTAAATAAATGAAATTGTGTGTATTAAAATTAGAAGAACTCATTAGTAGGGTTTTGCAAAATATGCATTTCAAAATGGCCAAAATAGACGTGCATTATGCATAATAAAAATTAAAAAACATGCTCAAAAAAATTAAATATATGCTCTTTATGCAAAACTTTTTAAAGTTTTTTTTATGTTAACGTTTCTTGTGTCGAGAACGATTGAACTGATGAACAAATCCATGTTGGTGTGTGGCAGTTTTCCGATGTTGGACCAGTTGAAATTTTTTGGAACATTTACATCATCTTCACAAACAATGCAGAACAACTTCTTATTGTTGTTTTTGAATTCTTTGCACTATGATTTTAACAAAATATTATTAGATTTATCTGGCGGCATTCTTGATTTTAAATTCCATAGTCTGTACAATTTATAAACATGTTAAGTTCTTTATATGTTACAGAAAGTGATGCGAGACAACATTATCATGGAAATGACGTAAAAATTATTTTAAAAAATTATAAAAATGATAAAACTAGATATAAATTTAATGTAAAATTATTCATCACCGTATACACTTAGGTTTAGCCTTGAGTAATAAATTAATTTTACATCAAATATTATACCGGTATTGAAAATATACAAAAATATGCTGTATTAAATAAGGCTATAATTTATTTAATACATTTTAGACACATTTTGAGCTGATATGCACTTGAATATTTTTTATGTTTTGCAAAGCCCTACTCGTTAGTGTTTTGCCTCTTCCTTGGTCATATTTGCAGTGCAGCCAACCCCTGTGGCATGTTAATATTTTTCTTTCATCAATGCAAAGATAAACAAGACAATAGAGAAATAGAAAATTTGTAGCCCCAACTTTAAATCTAACTAAAAGTCAATTTTGCATCCAAGTAAACATGCCTTGCGGTTGCAATGTCGCTTTGAAAGCAAAGTAGCTTTTTCTTTGGGCAAAAAAAGCAACTTTTAACGTAAGCATTAATGTTACTTGACGTCATTTGCTCGCTGCAAGGCTTATTCTACTTGATTAAGGACATTTACTGTATACCAAAAGGATGATCAATAAGCCTCTAACTCCTTTTGTGTTGAAAACAAAGTCAGCGATGTACTTTTCAACGCTTAATTTATAGTTTTGTTGCTGATTAACAGTATTATTTATTATTATTTGAATTTTATGCAATTAGAAGTAAGCAATTTCAAATTGCTGGTTAAATTAAAAGTTATCGCTTCAATTACCAGGAACATTGTAAATGTTGGCCATTCACATTCAGCGTTGAACAGCGTGCGGTTCTTATTAATATTGAAATTTTTATCTCACTCACACAAAATTGCATCATCTTGCTGTATGAATGGATCCAATTTCTTAAAGGAATTCAGCCATTACATCGATTTTACAGCTGCTATTGTAACGTGGTTAATTATTCTGAAATTGATGAGCTTACTTTCCGGTGTCTTATGAATATGTACCGTGAAATTTATTTAAATTTTTAAAAAATGAATTGATTTGGCACTTGAATTTGCATGCAATATTGATCAAGATGTGTCTGATTTCATTATAAGTGCACCAACTCTTCCCACCTGTTTCATTCTTGAATAAATTTACCCTGTCATGAGCAACTTTGAAAATAGTTGTACATCTGTGCATCGAAGAAGATGTGTAAAAAAAACTAAAATTTAATATTTTGATAAAACTGTAAAAGTTTGTCTAGAAAAATTCAAAATTACAAAATTTTGCATATTTTTCTTAATATTTTGATGAAAAATCTCTCTAATCTGTTGTCAACTTAATGAATCATGTGCTCAGTCAAGTATTTATCTAAACTTTCTTGAAAACTTCATTTTACAAGTACTTTTCTTGTAAAATGCAAATTTATGTAACAAAAAATATGATAAACATGTTTTCAGCATTTTTACTTTCTAAAATTTATTCCAGGAGGTTGAAATCTTGTTCATTTTGCTTGGCTGAGTATTAAACATTAATAGTTTCTTCTTTCTCTTTATTTTTCTTACTGATCAATAAACTGAAATTCCTAAGGCAATCCTTTTTCAAATTTTATTGCCTTACTTGTCAATTGACTTGTCACAAGTTCAGTGTTGTTTGCTTGTAGCTCTTTCAAAGTGCATTTGGAACTTGCCATTTGAGAAATCCTAAGTTTATCTGGAAAGTAAAAAATCTGAAAATCTTACTAAAAATATTAGGTGCATTCAAAAACAATAGTTTTTTTGTTTTATTTTTCCTAAAAATAAATTTCTTTTATGATCTGTTTTGAGCCAATTTGTAACTGAGTTATATGATGGAATTGTGAGTTCAATTTCATTGGTTACTATGCTTGAAAATGATTTCAGTGTTTTTAGGCAAAATGAAGGTCGAGAGAACTTCCCATTGATTTGCAGTTATTAATTACGTTGTATGTATAAGATGTTCTTAAAATACAACCGAAATTCGGTGAAAAACTATGGCGCCCAAGGTTGCTGCTAAGACGAGAAATCGTAAAACGAATTGTTAAAACGAAGGAAAAGGGTTTGTTTGTTTAGTTTAAAATTTTAATATTTTTTTCTGCTTCTATTAACTCACTACGTTGAACTTATATTCAGCTCACACAATAACATGAGTTGAATCTTAAGCTCACCAGTTGACAGGAATAAGCAGGAACAACTCAAGGGCTTCTGTTGCTTCAAGCAGATACAAATTGTCTTTTCTAAAACCAACTTCCTTTGATAACTTATTTCTATTACTCTTTTGGCTATGTTCATAAGTATATAGTAGTTGTACTGAAATTTCAAGCAGTTAATGCAGAATGTAATTTTAGAAGTTGAAGATGAAAAAGCCACAGGCAATGCAATAACTAAGTTGAAACATCAAATTTACATTGCAGAAACAATTGCTCTTTGTATAGCACTTAGGAAATGGCAATGTGTTTTTAATGACAGTCATATAGTACATTTTAGTTTGGAAAGTTGTAAAATTGTTTTTGAAGTGTTAGTAAAGTAATTAGAACATGGATAAAATAATTTGGAGAAAGTGATAATTTGGAATATTATTATTTTACTTAATTGACACTTGACGGTTAAAAGTTACATCAAAATGGAATGAAAAATGTAGATTTTATTTATTGGTTTATAAATTCACACATCTCAGATATAAATAAATAAAATTAATGTGCATCTGAAATTAATTAAATTTTGGCAACAATAATTTACCAAATTTACCCTGAGTCATGGTACAATGAGAAAACCTCTAAAGCACGTGAGTACAAAGACTAATAAAACATAAAAGTTACTACAGTATCTTGTGGTTTTCAGTTGGCAACTTAATGGAATGAGAAAATAAAATGTGAATTTTCTGTTAGAAACATCTTTCTGTTTATTGACTTTTAGAGCAAATAGCTAGGAGACCATTTTCATCTTAAGAAATAAATGCAATCATTAAAAAACTTTTTAAAGAAATTTGTTTTAAAGATGGCATTCTCCATTCTCCAACTTGACAGCTAATCATGTGTAGTTTGTGATTGACAGAACAGAAAAAGAGAAAAAAAATCTGAAGGTGACAGGGAAAGATTAAGGATTTAAGAATCTATAATGCTTTTTGAAGGGATTAGATGAGTTCAACTAACTTTTTTTTGTATATGTCAGAATGATGGATTTCTTCATTCATTTTTGAAACTTAAGATTTTGAACTTTTCTTTTTTAAAACTAAAAAGTAATCATTTCATCAATTCACCAACATCACAATATAAAATAAATCTAATATTTTATTTCTCTTATCTCTTACAGGAGTAAAAAGAAAAATGGAAATAGCAATCACAATAACAATCAATGATTCAGCATCAACCATGGAAACCCACAACAAAACATCAGATATGGATATTTCTCTCACAACAGCAATGTCAATACCAGAAGCTCTCATCGTTGTCCTAACGCTCAGCTTTATCATAATCGTAACCATCATCGGCAATATTCTAGTCATCATGTCAGTATTTACATACAAACCACTGCGGATCGTTCAGAACTTTTTCATCGTTTCTTTGGCAATTGCTGATCTCACTGTTGCAGTTTTGGTAATGCCACTGAACGTTGTGTACACAATTCTCGGTCGGTGGTTTCTGGGTCTAGTCGTATGTGAAATGTGGCTAACTTGTGACGTCTTGTGCTGCACTGCATCCATCCTCAATCTCTGTGCCATTGCACTGGATCGATATTGGGCCATCACTGATCCCATAAACTATGCGCAAAAAAGAACCTTCAAACGGGTCATCTTAATGATTGTATTAGTATGGATAATTAGTGGCATTATTTGCTTACCGCCACTCATCGGTTGGAACGATTGGCCCGAAGAATTCAACGAGACAAATCCCTGCAGATTAACCGAGACGTTAGGATATGTAATTTATAGTTCCTGTGGATCGTTCTACATTCCTCTGCTTATCATGACATTGGTTTACATCAAGATCTTCTTGGCCACGAGACGAAGACTTCGCGAAAGAGCCATGGGGTGTAAGATATCGTTAACTCAGAAACCGAGTCACTCCGCACTCCCAAGACAGTTGGAAAGAACGTCATCTTTTACCCCCAGTGAGGATAATCATAACGAAAATGCGTGTGCTGATGTCATGCGCAGAGAACCGTCTTCGAGCGACAACAGTGACCAAGCGGCCAAGCAACTTGGCCAAGAGGGCAGATCTCTATCTACAATGGTTGACTCTTCCGGAAGTAAAGATCCACTTCAGAAAGATGAGTTACTGAACACAAGCTCAACTGTTGTGACAAGTATTCCACAATTTATTGAGGAGAAGCAGAAGATATCGTTGTCGAAAGAACGAAGAGCCGCGAGGACTTTGGGAGTTATTATGGGAGTTTTTGTTGTTTGTTGGTTACCGTTCTTTCTTATGTACGTCATTCTTCCCTTCTGCACCAACTGCAGGAAGTCACCGGAAATGATTAATTTCATCACGTGGTTGGGTTATATCAACTCTACGCTAAATCCGGTGATATATACTATTTTCAATATTGACTTTCGAAAGGCGTTTGTTCGCATATTAAAATGCACTAAATAAATAAAATACAATATTTGTATTGAGATACAATAGGTCTTGTGTAGTCATTCAACAGTGTTTATCTTCAATGTTGTGTAATATTACATTTTCTGGCTTAAAATACAATGTGATTGAATTTACCTGTATGAATAAATTATATTAGACCTACATTGTAACAATGTTATGAATTTGGCAAATAAGTATAAAATATGTAAAATATTTCTAGAAAAGATGTTCAGTTAATAAAATAGCAATAAATTCCAAACTAGTCAAGTGATTAATAAGCTACATCAATATTGAACTTCATTAGCGTTCTTCAAATTCTTTTTAAATGTTATTAATTAAATAAGTTTTTAAAATAGTAAATGAACAATAAATAATCATGTTTTATTTATAACTAAGTAATTTCAAATATAAGATAAAACTAAAGCTTCTTGAAGAAAAGCTTTGAAGCAATAAAAAATCCTAAGTCGGATACTAATGAGAGGTTTATTGAGAAATCACCAACAGAATCCAAAACAAAGCAAAAAAAAAATAAAAAAAAACTCAGGAACTCTGAATTATTCCATTTAGTGCAGCAGATCTCTTGTTCTGTATCATGGGAACAAGACACAGTCACTCAGAGGCCAACCTAGAGGGAATAGAGGATGGATTTGCTGTCCCCAAGGACAGGTAATGAAAGATGAAACAGCCATGAAGAAATGGGATCTTTCCACTTGTAGGTGACTAATAGATTTCTTAAAAATCAATATTTCGAAGTTGAAAGCAGACAGCAAAACTTTAAACTTCTGTGTGTGTATTCAAAAGGCATACTTTAATTTATTACTGTTTGGTTTGAAGCCCTGGAAAAAAACCAAGGGCTTCAAACCAGAACGATACCGAAAACCGAAAACCAATAAAAACCGAAATTTTCAGCTGGTAAAACCGGAACCAAACTAAAAAAATTTAACATTTAAACCTAAAACTGGAACAAAAACCGTTATTTTTTTATTTTGGTTTTTTATATTTTCAAATTTGTTTTACCGGTATTCTAAAACAAAAACAGTGCAAATTTTTTCTTGTTTTGGTTCTAGATTTAAAAATAATACATACAAACGTTAATTGGTCATATACAGTAAGTTATAAACATTCTAAGAAAAAAATGAATTTACATCTTATTAGTTGTTGCTTTAAAGTTGTCATTAAATTTTAGTGAAATTTATGAAAATATTGGTCAGAATGAAAAAAAAAACTGATTCGAACCAGTTTTTTTACACAGTTTGGAGTGAAAATCGAACCTGAACCAAAATGTCTATAATTGCCCGAACAGGAGAAGAAAAAAATTTCGGGTTGAAGCCATTGTTTTTACTGCACATACCTGTAGGAGTTATAAAGTCTTGTGGTTGGACTTCCAGTAATCTAATATATAATTAGTTCAGCCATAAAAGGACATTTTAGTTGTTGTTAAAACTTGATATTAAAATTTTAAACACCGTACATAATATGTTATTTGAAATTTAAATCTTAAAGTCAACATCCAAATTGCTAATTAAAAAAGAAATTCAAGTAGATCAACATTCCACTTTTACTATTCTTGCAAAAAAATGTTGTTAACAATGTCTTCTATTTCATTGCATTTCCTAAAACATTTCTAATTAAAGGTTCCAATGACATCAAGTCCTGAAAACCTAAAGAGTAATTTTGCTACATACCATTCACTGATTTAGCAATAAGAAATGTCTTTTAATAGAAGATGCTTTGATGATTAAACTGCACTATACTCTAAACTCTCCTGAGACTTACAGTAAGCCTGTGGATTGATGGTAAAATAAATGATATTGCACATTTTATTATAAGCCTTTAGAATGTAACTTTTTATCGTTGTATATTTTGCTAAAATCATAAACACTAGTAAAAGATGTGGGACGAACAAACCAAAAATTGATCGATGAGATTTGCAAATCTTCAGATTTTTGTAGAGATTTGGAATTTTTGTAGAATTTTATAGATTTGTAGAGATTTATCAGATTTTAGAAGATTTGTTGAGATTTATAGAGATTTGAAGAGATTTATGAAAATTATAGAGTCGATGACGTCATCGATTACAACTTTGGCCGCCATTTTGATGACGTCATTGACAAAACCCCACACATTTACAACTAAAATCCCAAAATTTGTGGGATTTGTAAAGATTTATTGGGATTTGAAAAAATTTGTTGGGATTTCTTAAAGATTTTAACAGATTTATGAAGATTTGTAAGATTTTGGAATTTTTAAAAAGATTTGCAGATTTATAAAGATTTTTACAGATATTTTTACCCTGTCGACGAGATTTTTGAGTTTGTCCTACCTCTCGAAAAAGTAAAAGACATAATAATATAATAGAATGCAAAGTTCAACTTTTCTTGACCCGTGTGATTCTTCTGGGAAAATAGTTTATGTTCCACTATAACATAAATAAGTATGTGTACACAGCAATACATATTGTGTGTATGTTATCTGAGCTGGCGCAAAATTGCATCACTGCCCTCTTACCACCTGACAACATCAATGACAGGATCGTGTTGACGTTCAAGTTTTGTTCCACACATTTCTCATTATGGCCATATTATCGATTAGTGGAAACGCCATCTCGGTAGGAAATTGACTAATCGGTTTTATTACTTTGAATAAAAACAAACTGCTTTATTTTGAATAGCAATTTTCATTTAATTTACTAATAAAAATAAATACATTCTTAAGATATAATAGATTATGAGCATTTTGGTGAAATTGATGATAATTTTTATTTCTTTGGTGGTTAAATAATAATTAACTAGCTTTTACTAATCTGACTTAATCAACTGATGTCATTGCTTTAATATTTCAGCTAGTAATAATTCAAGCTGATGCTAGCACTTAATCGTCAAATAAAGTTGAACAGCAACGCCATCTACAAGTCTTATATGCAGTTACATATGTCATGTTCCCTTATGAAGTTACTTCTTACATACGATTAAAGTGATAATGTTACAAAATATTTTTTTTCAAATTTTGCTGAAAGTCGAATCTTCACCAAAATTGTAAAAACCCATAAAAAAAAATCTCTGGCTAGTTATTTTGAAAAATCATTGTCTTTTTTTGCTGATACTGATATCTTCTTTTCTTTAATTGGTTTATCAACTTCCTCTAATAACTCTTCAAGTCTTTTGGTTTCTTTCTGCATCTGCATTAAAATAAATCATTATAAAAATAACTGTATTTCAATTAGTAAGCAGTAAATATAATTTGTCAAAGCATACTTGTAGCAATTCTCTCTTGTACACTTTGTTTTGCACCCTTGCTCTGTAATATGACTCTTGAACTTCATCTATTACAAATCTTCTAGTATTACATTCCAACTTTAATCCCATTGTGTTGGTAATCACATTTTTCTCATCTTCTCTTGTCCAAATAGAAAGCAACTACAAATAAAGATAAGTAACAATGTTTTTTTTTTTGTATATTATGTGCTTTATCTCATGTTTACCTTTGGTACAAACAGCAAACATAATGTCATAGTTGTTGATGCAAATATAATTGTTGCTACAATGATATATTTTAAGGTTTTGAATTGAAATAGAAGCCTTGCTATTACTACAGTGCTACTGGAGGCAATGACAACATTGTATACACTCAATCCAATGTATTTTGAGTCATTCAGTGCTGGAATTGTGACATTTCTATGTAAAATATTTCTATAAGTAAATTGTAAACTCTTTACTCAATTTTTAATACCTGGTTTCCCATGCCATGTAACATCCAACAACTAGCAACAATCCTTTGTACACATAAAAAGTTCCCAACCATTTTTCAATGTGTTTTGAAGTGCAAACTTCAACTTGTGGTAAATATGCTAAATGATGGTCTTCTTCACTTATCTATATAATTACAAATAATTTAAACTAAATTTAAAAAAAAATGATGTTTAGGTTATTGGAAATTAATTTGTTGTTTCACGTTCGAGAAACTTCCAAAAGTGGAGATAAGAGAATTTTTATTTAATACAAGTATAATTTTTTTTTTTTAATTTAATAGTTTGTGTTCGAGCGCCACCAACAGGATGACGGCGGAGAAGTGAAACTAAAAATTAATTTTCAATTGCCTTATTTACTTACTTCTAGAGGTAGGTTTCGCAAACTGCGTTGCAAAGGGTCAATTAATATCCACAAGCCAATCAGAATGAGATCCAAGAGTAATAAAACACACACAAGTGGAATTAAATGTTTATCATGAAGAATCTAGAAAATTCAACACGCGTGATTTGCCAAATTAACTTGTAAGTCTTGCATAATTTATTGCTTCACTCACCCAACTTTTCTTAAGAGTCTGAGATTGAATAAATATTTGATGTACGCGAAACGTTTTCAAAAACATTGATCCAAAAGCAAGAGAAAAACCAGTTGAAAACAAAACAGCTCTTCCCTGCAAAACACGTCTATCTCAAGTATAGTTCTAATTAGATACAAATCCAATTATTACTGTGCAAACAGTTGCGTAGAATTTATCATTCGGTAAAGTTGCATGATCAAAAGCTAGCAGTATAATTCCACTATAAACCAATATGCAACCCGCTAGAGTGATATTGTTGAAATTTGGACTGCTTAACTTAATGCATCTGATTTAGAGTAAAGTTAAGAATTAATTTCTCTATGTGCAAAAAATGTAATTGAAAAGTTCTTACTTTAATTCTCTGTAATTCAGATTGAAAGCCAAGAACAGAAATGCCAACACTATTCCAAATGCTGCTAATGAAGTAAACACAAAAAATACCATTGGGTGAATAGTAAGGATCTTTTGCTTAAAAATTCTTTTTGCAACTGGAATTCGACCACCTATTGTATCAGTTTGAAAATTTGAGCACTCAGTTGGTTTTCACTTGAAAAAAGTTTTAAAAAACCTGTCCATATGATTGGAACACAATTTCTGCAGTTGAAGTCTAGAAGACGTTTTGCAGGGAAGTGCATTGCAATTTTTTTCATTACGTGACCTAAAAAATATTTTATCAAAAAAATATATGTGAGAATATATTTTTTACCTTGTTTTTGATAGAATGCTGATATTCCTACTCGATCTGCACCACTAAAAAACAATGGGCCCTATTATAAAGAAGAAAATGAGTGAGTTGTGAAGATACACACACTATGGAAAAACAACTTACAGAAACACCTAAAAATTCAATATTTTCCATAATTTGACGCCACATCAACGCCATTTCTTTATGTCTGTAATTGAAATGATGTAAATTTAAGTCACTACCTTCTGCTTCCCATTGCTCTGAAGCATTTTTTAATGTCAGTGCCATTAACCACATGGCATCATATGCCAAAGGAGCAGTTGATGTTAAAATGTATCCAGTTTTATTGAAATGATCTACAAATTCATCATAAGTCTAAAATTTTAAGAAAAGTGTAAAATGTTTATTAATAAATTTACTGTATATGGCAGAGAGTAATTACCAAATTTGCAATTGATTTTTCAGTTCCGATGATCCCGTTATGACTCTTCATTGCAATAAAGCCTTCAGTGGCTTGCATCATTTGTTTCATAGTGCAATTTATGTCTTTCACATCTACCCACCATGGTTCGATGCAATCACTTTGCAATAACCACACGTAACCAGCGCCATACATTCCCAAATGATACGCCTGTAACAAATCAACTACGTATTAGAATTTTTTCCAATGGAAAATTTATTGGAACGCTGTTGTAAAAAGTTGACTTTCTACAAAATCTGAACGTTGATGGAAAATTGTAATGTAAAGTTTAAAAAAATATATTTTTCTATTTAGATTCTGAGAAAGGCGGACTCTTTTCTGGAAAAGTAGTTGTAGTAAAGACAACTTTACAACTTATGTGAAAGTTTTTCATATATTTTCCAATTTTTATTTCATGCAATCATGAATAACTAGGTATTGAGTGATAATGTCATGAAAACCTTTTTTCAAATTTTTGTGAAAGTCGAATCTTCACCAAAATTTAAAAAACCCATAAAAAAACTTATTTTAATTTTTTTCTTTTTAAGCCACAATTTCACGTTTAAAAATTGTGGCGGGAAAAACGAAATCATGACGACATAATGAGAGAGTGGAACTAATCTTTGCCTCGCCCCTTGTTGTGTTTCCCTAATTCCAATTAACTAACGCCATCTGTTGTTAAAAATTTGTAAGTAGACGCTTCCCATTATTATGTCATGACCGTGAACTAGATCGAGAGTCGAGACATTTTTTTCAAACCAAACAGACATTTAACTTAAACATTTTTAATAAATTTCTGCAAAAAAAAATAAATTTCATGAATTAAACTATAAATTTTTTTACGTGCTCTTTCACATAAAAGAAGAAAAAAAATCGTGACACTAACACTTTAAAGACTATATCACCTCGCAAAACAATTTCTTAGCCATATCTGCTGAGAATCTTCCAATGATAATGCGCAGATCTCTGGTCTAATAAAAAAAACACATTAATTTATTAAACAATTAGTAATTTGTAAAACTAAATCTCACAATAAGCTGTTGCAACTGTTCTCTATAATTTTCTTCGACAAAATGAACAGTTGTTGCTATAGTTATATTCACTTGCTCCAAAACAGCAATTAAATCATTCGCCTCTAATGATGTAACATAATGATCCTGATGTAATATCGCTATTCTATCCCAACCAAATTTCTGCAAGAATTTTCTTCTAGCTCTATTATGGGACTTATCAGGCGCAATTGTTCGGAAGAAGAATGGAAAGTTATTCCTGTCGCTTAAAGCTGGCGTTCGAGATCCATAGGACACCTATACATAATCAACAAAGTTACTGTACCGGTACGTCTATCTTATTTTTGTTACATAAGAAGTTTATCTTTAGTTCAAGTGCAAATCAGTAATCAATTTTATCAGTCATAAAAATATCAATTTACATAATAATTCAACCTGAAGTAAGTTCCAGCGAGTGACAATTTGAGCCAATTTAACGGTTACATGAGAACATCCTGTTCCTAATAACATAATTATTTGTGGCTTCTGATAAAGTGCATGAAAGATGGCGTCAACTGCTGCACCTGAATCACACTTTTGATAAAATATTTTTTTTTTAAATTATGTACAATATTCTGTGAATGATGATTGTTGTTAGTTTCACAATACCTTTGAATCATTGACAAGTAAGATGATTTCATATTGGGGTAAAATATTTTGCTCATTGATGTGCTTCACTGCAAGTTTTGCTGCAGCTAAATCAGACTCTCCACCAATATAGTGTCCTCTTGGATTCAGTTCAAACAATCCTTCAATGTAAATTGGTAGTTTTTTTGTAACATTCACTTCAAATTCATCAGTCACATTAGAAATTAAATTATTCTCATCATCAGGTATTTCTGATGAATTAGTAACTTCTTCGGCTTCGATGACCAACGGCTTTTCGCTTGTAATTGAAATTATGTCTTCAGTTTCATTTTCCTATAATTATATAAGTAAAATTATTTTGTTTTACATTTTTTTTTTACCTTTTAAAATAAATTACCTTGTTTGTAAACTCAGTTGTGTTTTCAGCTCCATCACTGAAGATAAAAGTGTCATTATGAGCTGGAGTTGAATCTGAGTATCTTTGTACTGCAAACACTAAGAGAATGGAAGAGATAAACCAAATGAAGAGTGGTCTGCACATCTCACATTTCAAACATCACAACTCAATGTAATTTAAAGGAGGAAGTAGGAAGGAGTTAGTTAAGGCATTGCTTTTGAATGGAGTCAAATTAAACAACAGCATCTATTACTCATTTTACTTTTCTGATGAGTAGGAAATTCACAAAACATTGTTTTATTTTATAATCTTTTATTTCAAACATAAAATGATAATGTAACACTTTTACACAGAGACGTATGGAATGAGATCAGTTGTGTCAACCTTACTAGTGGCCAACATTACAATCCAGTACAACAAATTGAAAAGGACAAACAAAACAGGAAATGCTATTTTTGAGTATCTGTCCAAGTTAAACACAAATGATTGACATTTTTGTTGGAAATCAGATTCAGCCAACTAATTTAAAAATTAAAAAATTATCAGAATTAAATATATCTAAATTTCAAATAAATTTTACATACCTTATTTCCTTCTTTGTCATCTTCATTACAGAAAAAGCAAATAAGTGCAAATTCAAGAACTGTAGAAGCAGTTATAAGCAAACAAGCAAGCAAATAAACATCCAAAGCTGTCACTGTATCAGCTATATGACTTTCTTCATTAAGTATTAGTTCAATAATGATAAAAGTACTAATTAATCCCAAACAGATTCTTGCTGTCTTATTGGTTCCTAGCCAAAATCCCAACCAAGACAAAAGAACAATAAGGGCTGCAGGAATGTATATGTCTATGACATAGGCTTTAACACATCTTTTAAAGACAAAGTCAATTCCAAGTCTTGAATAGTTTCCTGAAATTGTAAATGTTATGTAATTGAATTATGATTACTTTTTCAAGATATTGTTTTGTACGTACCTGTGCTCAAAAATAGCGTTTTTGAAAGAAGTCTGTATCCCACAAGATTAAGACTTGATGATGATGTGTCTTTTGCAAGACCAACAGAATTCGATCTTTTTTCAAAATAATATTGAACATGTGCGTTGTTATAGCCATCTACAGTAGTAAGATTATTTTAGAAATATATTAATTTATGAATATTACAGTACTTACAACTTTCAATCTCAAATTCACAAGTTTGAATATCCATCGGATACATGGAAAAATCCATTTCACATAACACAACTGATGTTAACCTAAACCATTATTTATTTCACTGACAAAATGTTGCATTTTTTTTTTATGTAAACGTCAAACCTTGTACTGAGAAGTATACTTCCATCGGGTTTTAATCTAGTAAAAACATTATCATGCAAAATATGATGACCGAGTGATGTACTTTTAGAAAGAGGGAAAAATGAGTCCGGAACCCAAAT
The DNA here is from genome assembly GCA_034695745.1 of Geophilus truncorum. Lineage (NCBI taxonomy): Eukaryota > Metazoa > Arthropoda > Chilopoda > Geophilomorpha > Geophilidae > Geophilus > Geophilus truncorum. The sequence continues at coordinate 14,603 of JAQFZP010000245.1, read as the reverse complement.
GTGGCGATGTCTTAGAAGTATTTCAGAAACAGGAGCTGTGTACGCTAAACGACTATCAGTCCAAAATTGACGAAAATAAAAATCTGTTGTAAACTCCTGAAAGAAATGAAACAAGAAAAGTTAAATTCATTTAAGTTGACATTAGGTGCATTCAATAACTAAAATATTTTTCTAAAACAAAATTTTTTTTTTTTTTAATCGATTTTTTTTTATGGATGGAAAAAAAAGGCGCCTAAGGTTACTGCTAAGACGAATAATCATAAAATAAATTGTTAAAACGAGGGAAATGATCGTTTTCATCTTAAGGCATAAAATTCATTTTCGTCTTAAAATGAATTTTATGATGATAAGATGATTTGGTTTTAGTTTTTTAATGCACTTATAATTTGTTAAATTGCTAGACCTTGAACTTAATAAAATTTAATCTGACTTACCATATTTTCTTCAGATAAATCATGCAAACTTAAGAAATACATTGTAACTCCAACTTTAACAGCTGGGCCTTTAACATAATAATTAATTTACATATTTTAAAGTCAATTAAGCTTATTTTTCAATATTTACCATTATATTGAGGTCGCAAATGCTTGTCGTATCCAGAAAGTAAATTTTGTACCAAAAGTGTCACATTTCTGAAATAGTGATTACACAACAAATTAATGATAAATTATGCAAATAACTGAATTATTAATGTGATGAATGTAATCGTACACTTCACTTGTTGCATTGCAACTGCAAATAATTGCAAATACTAAAAGTAGTTTTAAAGTTAAATATGACATGGTTTGACCAGGTTCCAGTTTGGCCTTTGGTCTGTTGCAGATGAGTACAAAATGGTGAGCAAAATCAGATCGTCTTCTTATAAAGCTTGTCAAATTTCCGGTCTAAGGTTTTCTTTTATATTGCGTAATGATATCATTTGATCCCATTCTCAACCACTTAGATTTTAGATGAGTTATTATAAATAAATAAATTATTATATGGGTTCTGATTCAGTACTAATTTTACAATTTCTTTTTACTAGGTAGGTAGTAACTTTATTTAATTGGCTAAAAGGCACATCCTGCTGTTGTAAGTTTTTAAGAAGATTATTTTTGAGTTAGACATTAATTAAAATTAGGTTAAGGGTTTTATTTTGTTTTAGTACTTTTTTCCCAAGATGAAAGGTGCAAATGCAGGAAAATGTGCAATTTGGGCAAAATACAGGTAATATTCAAAAAGATGAAAAAGAAATGAAAATTTTTTTGATTACGGTATTTTAAATATTTCGCCATTTCCAACAGGTGGCGCAACGACATCAAATTTATTTATTTTATCCTATTTATCTGCCATAAAAATTTTGATGTTTTAATTCGATATTATTATAATTCCTGTCAAAGACGTCAGTGGGTGTTTTTTCCAAGAAGATTGAACGTTTAATGTTTTAATATTTTCGTCATTGCAAGCTGACGTCACTATTTCGATCACTTTCTATCTTATCATGCTTTGCACAAAGGTCAATGGCGGCGCAATGGTAATTCTGCTTCTCGCACTCGAAACCAATTGGTTCGTTTTTATCATTTTTTTTGTTGGATTTTGTCTAATATTAGGATAATTTTCTTCAGTTTTGTTCTTACTTATTAGAAAGCATCTTTATTCGGATTAAGCTTCGATGCAGTCATTTTGAGAAAGATTGGCTGGGATTAAGATATTTTGTCAATCTGTAATGAGCTCTTAGATTTTTCACGGGTTGTTCATTTTCTTCAATTGACAATTTGTACCGTTGTACTGTTGTACTGTTATTACATTTTCATATTTAAAGTGACAGTGTCAATATTTTTTTTCTTTTTTTTTATATGAAAGAGCATGTAAAAAAATGTATAATTTAATAATTTAATTCATGAAATTTAATTTTTTGCAGAAATTTATATAAAATTTCTAAGTTAAATGTCTGTTTGTTTTGAAAAAAAAAGTCTTGACCTCATTCTTGGTCGTGAAGTAATAATGGGCAGTGTCTATTTAAAATTTAACAACAGATGGTGTTGGTTAATTGGAATTAGGGGAATACAGCAAGGGGCGAGGCAAATGATTAGTCCCACTATCCCATTATTTCGTCATGGCTTCTCAGACCTGTTCAAATTTCGTTTTTCTCGCCACAATTTTTAAACATGAAATTATGGCATAAAAACAAGATATTTCAAAAAGAAATTTATGGGTTTTATAGATTTTCGTAAAGCTTCAACTTTCACCAACATTTCAAAAAAAAAATTTTTTTTGGTGATACATCACTTTAAGAAAAATGCAAATTTTATTGGTTTATAGTATAATTGCAATGATTGTATTTGACAGTTTTGTTTAATATCATTCAAATTTATGTTATTGTCTGAAAAGAGTGGATAAACTTCCAAGTTCTAGCCTTCTTGAAGCCTTTCCCCTTTAGTCCACTACAAGTGGGCATATTTGTGGTGGATCTAATAGTATAGTGGCCATTGGTTATCTGTTCTCTTCTTCATTTCAGTTTGTGCTTTCGATAGGATTTGAGGGTCTTATTGTTTGTTCAATTTTGGTTGGCCTTTTATAGTTTTTTTTTTTTTTTTTTTTGTTTTGTTTTGTTGGTGGTCTCTAGATCCCATTGGAGCAAATTGAAGTTATTGATTTGAAAAATGTAACGTTGTGATTTGTGTAAATATTTATCATATTTTAAAGTTGTGTTTAGTCGTTTGATATTTTGTCTAGTATTTTTAACTTGTGTGATACTTTAGGATTGTGTATAGTATTTGGAGATTGGGATAAATTAGGATTGCGTAGTTTGATAGAATTTTGGTAGCCATTTATAGACTTCTTGAGACTAGTTTAATGTCACTTGACAAGTCACATATGGCCAGAGTAGCCATTGTCAATGTTAAGCGAAATTTATTCACTCACTTACAAGTTAGGTTATTGTAATCCATTGGTGCATCATTATCATTGTTGGTTCACTGTTGGTCATCACTTTATCACAGCTATTATTCGAATAAAAAAAATTGGTAAAATGTTAGACTTAGAAAAAATATAGAAATGAATAATAAGTAAATATAATCAGGAAATAATTAAAAAACTCTATGAAGATTCATACTGCCCATCTAGTAGACTAGTCGTAAAACCAAAAATTCTAATTTTGCCACTAGATGTCAGCATTATACCTAATATCAGCAATGTGGAACCAATTAAATGCAACTAAAACGACTAAATCAATAATATTCCTATTTGTTATTTTTTTTATGTTTTATTTTTGTCAGTTGCTATCTATTACGGAATTTTATTTTGAATTCTTTCTTTCTATTTGTTTTCTTAAATTGAGTGACAACATTTGCTGCATTGTATCCTCTTTACTTTTTTATTTATTGATAATCTTAGAATTTTGTCATAATCTTTAGGATGGTGCTATCTTGCAGTGCTATATTCGTGTGTGAGATTATGTTTAAACATTAAGTTGCGACAGGTCACATATGGCTGAAGTAACAGCTGGCGTCTTATTCTTACATCACCCCTAAGAATTCACTTGTCAGTTTATTTACAGCAAATGAAATATAATCACAACCAGTTTTAAGCAAATGTAGTAACAACTAATTTTAAATTTAAACTTTCTTATCCTGACAACAATGATTATGATTAATTTTTATATTATATATCAAAGTTTACAAAAAAAAAAATCACATTTTAACAAAGTGCATTATTTTTTATCTGTATTTTCCATTTTTATCCATTAGATACCTACTAGTACAATAAAAACGAAAGTGAAATAATTGATATTTCTGCTACTAGATGTCACTACTGTATAACTAAATCTAACTGTCTTATCAGAGCAGATTATAAATGAGACTCTATACCTAACGCAATGCAATTTAGTCTAACAATACCAGATTATATACATTTATCACTCAGATAAATATATAAAATGTCATTTCAATTATAAAGAAAAAAGAAAAAGTCATAAATCATAATTTTTTTTTTATTTGAGCTGTATAGGCACTTGAGTGAAAAAGTTATTCTAACATCATTGTCTATAATTAATATGAAGTATACTTAAAGGCACTTGGAAGACAAGATGAAGTTTGAATACATAATTTGCTCACATATAAACATTTCATACAAAATTAGAATTATTCAACAAATTTAAACGGTATATGTAGTAACAAATTTCATCTAAAACAAGTTTTTGTTAACATTGTATGGAAAAACCTCTCTTCCACTAACAGGATCAAAAATAGATAGAATTACAAGAAAAGGATTTTCTTACATATATGATATGATTTAATTGCAACCTTATAAACTTAACAAGTGTTTACTATATAAAGTAAGTGCGAAAGTTTAGCGGCTGCATAAGGCACTAGACCAAACAATGTGCTATTTTAACATTGTGAAATATCAACCCACTGTAAAGTAATGTTTGGTCATCAGTAAAGGAAAATCAAAATCATCCCAGATTTCTGGGAAGTCAGATTTCCAAAGTCTAAAAGAATTTCCCAAAGTTAACAATAGATATCTTACAATTTACATTTACATGATTTTTAGATATAAGCAGATAAACTTTCGGTTTTGTTAAATATGGTTTTCTAGAGTCGTTTCAGAGCCATGTCAACATGGTGTCCATTCTGTTGGTATTGAGCAGTGCTTCCACGTCATTCAAAATGTCTGATTCCAAACTCTCCTGTAATAATTTGAAAAAATATATCAGTAAAATAATGGGAAATAAATACCGGTAAACATTTACAAACAAATTGTGTTTATACATTTTACTAAAATTGATACAGTAATAGCGAGTTTTCTGGTGTGCACAAATCTCTTATAATTACGTTGTTACAGCTTTGTAATATACAATGGAACTTGTTTAAAACGTTTTTCTAGGGACCGGATTAAAAATGACGTTATAACCGAATTTACATCATCCGAGTACCGCTTATAACGTAATTTTAACATTATAAGTGGATACTCGAATATAGTGTAAACTTCGGTTATAACGTGTAAAGGTTCTAGAAGGAACATAAATGATCTTAAGAAAATTAATTGTATAAACTGTAATAAAACCATCAAATTCGGAAACTTTTCGTTATAAAAGGGTAAAATTGATATTGCGGACCTTAGAAACGTCAAGTGCCATTTATTCACTTGATTGGCCGAAATCATAAGATTTATAACTAATCGCACTGTTTTATATAATAGAATTATAATTCAAGTCTCAGTTATAATTATATATAGCTCGATTTAAGCACATAAAAGCATAACGTCATAATTATAAGACTTTTATGAGCTCTCGAAACTCGCTAGTTTATATTTACCCATTTCATTCTGTTATTTTATTTAACAAACAAATTTTTAACAGTATGGTTAAAGCTGCATTGACATCAATTTACCTGTAAACTAGGTTCTAACTCGTCTGTGTCCATATTGCCACTTTCCAAGGAAGTCATATCTTGAGACTGTATGTCTAAATTGCACAATGAGTTGCTAATTTGTTGTTGTTCAGTTGTTGAAATGCAATCTAAAACAGAAAATAACTCATTTAAAAACTGCAAATTACAAAATTTACAATTAAAAAAAAAAAAAAAACTCACTCTCACTAATACTGTCCATATTTTCATCCATTCTATTGAGGAAGTCTTCAGGTGTTTGCACTACACTGTAATTTCCTTCCATTCCAATGCCACTGTCTGAACTTTCCTGCCTTGAATGGTTGTCACGACCTCCTAAGAAAGGATCCATACCTGTGGTGGACACAGGTGGAAGATCAGGCATCGAAGAAGACGCAATTCCTTCGCTTATCGTTTGACGAATGAGCATTTCCTAAAAATGAATAAAAAACACAATTAAATCTGTGAATAAATCTTGTTGTTGTTAGTATTAGCTGCAGACAAAGCCAAAAATCTATGCAAAGTGGAAAATATTAGTGCTTTCAGGGGGTTTGATACACTTGCATTTACGCTATTTTTGATCGCTAGATGGCGTCATTGTCTAATATAGAAATCAATGGGAAAAGTTTTTTCACTTTTTCTCGCTAAATACTAAATAAATTGTCACCAAAAAAAAAAAAAAAATCGAGACAATCGTCTATAAAATTTTAAAAATGAGTCTGGAAAAATCAGAAAAAAAAATTTTTTTAATTACCTTTTAACGATCGCTAAAACTAATTTTTTTCGGCCATTTGTATTAAAAATTTTGAAATTTTGGGTTGTCAGGCAACTTCGAATTTGTTTTGGTGACAATTCATCGAGTATTTAGAGAGAAAAAGTGTAAAAACATTTTCCACTGATTTCTATATTAGACTGTGGCGGCATCTAGCGGTCAGAAATAACAATGCAAGGGTATCTAGTCCCCTTAATACAGAAAATGTCAGTAAGTTTTCTAAAATAAATATTTGCTAACTCTAGATTTGTTGATTTACTGCTTCTTGAGGAGAATAATGTTTCTTTAGGCTGGTACAAACGCCTCTCTGTTTATTCAAGCTATTTATGATGATTATGATAAAAGTAAATTGAAATAAGAGCTAAGTTTGCGGCTTTCGCATATAAGATAAGCGCATTTAACTGAAACCACCAACTTAAATAAAACATTCTTGCATAACTCGAAAGAATTTTTCTCCCGTATAAAAAAGCGCGTTATAAAACAGTATAAATAGTTCACGTGACTATTCATGCATTCAATTATGAAAAGTACAAGGAACTAAACTGCTCCGAACGCGGCTGTTTATTTTTTTGACAACTTCATACTTTAGACTAACAAGTCCTAACATTGACCTCTGGTGGGGTAAACTCTGAGCATAAAGGAGCCGCAATGACTCAAAGCACAGATAAGCTAAAAATTATTTGAAATATTCCACTTTCACACATTTCTGTTGCTTAAGGTCACACAAAATAACCCGACCTGCAATGCTTGTTGAATAAGTAAGAGGTCAGCATTTAAAAAGCAGAAAAAGAGGGAAAATATCAAATTGTGGTTAGTATATATTTGCACATTAGTAATGCCAAAAATACCATAATTACATTGTAATTTGGAATTCCGTGATTACTGATGTTTTGTTGTGGTTTAAGCTGAAATAAAAGAAAATATTAACCACATTTTACAACGTCTTTTTCAAGGGTACATATTATTAACACACTCTTATCCCCCATTTTTACACTAAAAAAATCCCTGAATTTACCATTCCCTAATTTTTCCCATTACTTAATTCATTTTTTCACACTATTTAAATTAAATGAAATGATAACTTTTCTTGTTTATTTACTGTTAATTTTCAATTTTTCAGCTAATTACGAACTGACAAATAAAAAAATTTGGTTTGTCACGTGTGTCAAGTTTTAATTACAATGTAACGTACACGACTTAATAAAATTAGTACGGTATTACATTAACGAACGAGATCAAAATTGTAAAAAATAAAGATTCAAGTTCAGAGTTTGAAGTATTAAGTTTTTGTTTTAAAATTTTAAAATTCGAGGCTTTTATCAAAAGTAAAACTCTTCAAATTTCAATAACATTTAATACAGAAATTCGCGATTTTATTAATTTAAATCTAAACTGACAACGAATAATAAGAAAAGTTATCATTTTTAAGAATTTCCGGTTTTTGAATGTAATGTGGAATTCAGTTTAAATAGTGTGAAAAAATGAATTAAATAGTGGGAAATATCAAGGAGTATAAAATTTAGGATTTTTTAAGTATGAAAATAAGAAAAAATACTGTGTAAATTAATGGAACTCTTTTTTTCAATTCTTCCAGTCTGTTTGGTGAGTTAATTAAATAAGAAACAACTCTGGTTGATAAATAAAAATGAGTTAAATTTAGTATCTACATTTTGCAGCATTGCTACACATGGCAGAAATAAGGAGCTATTTTAAAACCAAGAGATAAACTGATGATGAGAATATGCTTTAAAAGGCTCCCTTTTGACGCATTAAAAAAAAAAAAATTGTGAAAAAATGCTACAATACGAGGAAACGGAACTAGTTATATTCAGTTACCTAATAACAACAAGATTAAAAGTGAAATTGAAATAATTAATTTATGATGGTACTTGACCCAAAACGCTCTTTTTTTCTCAATGTAATCACGCACCTGTCTCATGATTTCCTGTTGCCTTAACTTGAGGCGTTCACCTTCCATTTGCAAGCAGTGAATGCGCGCTCGCTGTTGTCGCTGCTGTAGATTTGTTATTGGTGTTTCTGGAGTTGTGGAAGCCACTGGCTGTTGTGGTATTGATTGTTGGCCGTGTATTTGAGCATTTGATAAAGCTGTTCTTTGCAAGTGAAGAGCTAGAAAAGTTTAAAAAATAAATATTTAAGAAAGTGTGAGAATTTGTTTGAGCATAGTCAAAGTCAATCAGGAAACCAATTAAGTATTCGACTTAATTTTTGGTATTTTATAAGTTTTGTGTGGATTATGATTTACGATTTCTCTTTTTTTTACACACAAAATTACACTCACAACTTTTTACACTCGCTACCTTTTACACTTACTACCTTTTACACTCATTACTTTTTACACTCACTACTTTTTACACTCACCACCTTTTACACGTACTACCTTTTACACTCACTACTTTTTGCACTCACTACCTTTTACACTCATTACTTTTTACACTCACTACTTTTTACACTCACTTTACTTTTTGGTTCCACTTTTTTACTTTTTCCTACACTGAACAACATTTCTTCGAATACTGTATAAGTTAATTAATGCTCTCGATATAACTCCTACTGACAATAAATTGAATTTTAAGGAAGGTACAGACATCAAGTATCATAATTCTCTTGGTTCCGTCTTTTAAATTCACGTTTATGCAAGTTCATTCCTTGTTTTTGATATCATGTATATTATGCTCTTTTGTAAATATTGTTGTTTGTAGTCTTTGTTTTTCTACATATTTCTTACATTACGACAAATCGTGTATGACTTTAAATAATTTATTAAATTTACATTAAAAAAAACTATCCAAACAACATTGTGTTGTAATTTTACCCACTTCGCGTGAGAAATTTCAATGTCTGCTGAATACAGAATAAACCATCAAAAAAAAAACTTTACTAAAAAATATTCATGTCAATGGAATTGTAAAGGGAAAACAACCTTGATGGTGTCCTAGCGCTATAATTTCACTTTATTTGTCGTCATTTGTGGCTCTTGGGTGGGTTTACCTTGGAAAACAATAGTTTTGACAAGGCATTTTTATTCCACAAGTGTACAATAATTACAGTGTCTTTCGCATTATTGCTAGTCCCAGACGCACAAATGCCATCTGTGACTGCGAATTCCAAAAAGAATATGAGCTTTTGTTAAAACTTACGTATTCGAGGATCAAACCAACTGGTCGACCTGGTTTGATGGTTGATGAAATAAATTTCTCCTTCAGGTGTAGTCGCTTGTTCCCAGCCATCAGGAAGAGGACCCATGTTGAGTGACTGTGGGAGCGTGTTGTTGATCGGTGCACTCGGGTTCGGAGGAGGAGTTGAGTGCAAATTCATGGCACTTGTGCTTAGTTTCTTTCGTGGATCTTCCCATGTTGTCGATCGGTTATTATGACTGAAATAAAGCAAAATTAAAAAAAAAAATATTATTATTATTATTAATATTATTATTAACACACTCTTTTCCCTGATTTTCACAATAAAAAAATCCCTGAATTTACCACTCCCTAACTTTTTTCCACTACCGTACTTAATTCATTATTTCACACTACCGTGTTTAAACTGAATTCCACATTATGTTCGAAAACCTGAAAATCTTAAAAATTATACAAGTAACTTTTCTTATTATTTATTGTTAAGTTACATTTTTTTCAGGTAGTTACGAACCGACAAGTAAAAAAGTAGATTTGTTGTGCGTGTCGAGTTTTAATGACAATGTAACGTACACGACTTAACAAAATTAGTACGGAATTACATTAATGAACGAGATCAAAATTGAAAAAAATAAAAGATTCAAGTTCAGAGTTTGAAGTAATAAGTTTTTTTGTTTTTTTTTTTAGATTTTAAAATTCGAGGTTTTTATCAAAGGTAAAACTCTTCAAATTTCAATAGCATTAAAAACAGAAATTTGCGATTTTATTAATTTTATAATGCGCATCACACTTCTATTGTGCTTGTACATACTATTTGTAGCGTTTGATAAAAGTCACGATTTTAGGTTTATTTTAATGCCAACTAATCGCTAATTCTGCTACGTTACTATTGTGTGTACAATTGCTTTGTCCTAAGAACTTTACACACGAAAAACGTACAGTAATTTAATTTATTAAACTCGTTGAAATGTGAAAATTGGAGGTTACAAGGGACAAGATTTGCCCCGAATAAAATGAGGTAGCAAGAAAGGTGAGAGGGACAAACAGGTGTGCAGCTAGCACTTAGTTGGCTCAGTTTTGCCGGTGGGTTATTGTTGAAAGATTCCATTCCTTTCCCTTCAACATAAATTATTTATAACCTCTATTTAAATTCAAAAACTGCCGAGATGTGCAACTCTTTTCTACGTACAGAGGACATTGGCACAAAAAAATAATTGTTTTCATATCAGGGCGATGTGATTTAAAAAAAAAAAAAAAAAAAAACCTCAAAAATCAGCAATATTTATGTTAAGTCACCACGAAGTTATAATACATAACGCAGGAAGTAAGGAAGTTGTAAAAGAAAACCGGAAATAAATGGAATAGCAGCTAGTTTTAGGAACTGGTGCAATTATGCGTGGAAAACAGAATTTTTTGAATAAATTAAAAAAAATTAAAAAAAAATTTACTTTAAAACTTTTTCCCAATTTCGTGTTATTTTTATTTCCCCAACATATAGATCTTCTTCCTTCTTCTTCCTCTTAATATTTTTTGTTCCCAATTTCTTACATCGAGGTAACCCACTTACTATAATTGGTGCAAACAACTTAAACACTTTTTTTTTCCCAACTAATTTTTCTTTTTTCTCTTAATGAAAACTGAAAGTTGTTGTTTTTATCCAAAGGAAGCAGCAAGAAGGGAGTGTCGCGTGTTTGCGTGGGAGGGATTTGAACACGTGCGTTCTGTTTAGAGGATCATTTTAAGGCACGTGCTGCAGCTGTAGGAGAGGGGGATCGAGTTTTTGCCTTTTTGTCTTGCTGCAAATACAAATATTCACCAGTCCTTAACCCTTGATAAACTTGTTTAAAAAAGAGATAACTTAAGGTGACAGTGAAAATGACCTCAGTCGAAACGACGCTTTGAAAGTCTAATTAACTAATTTTACAACGACCATTCGACGTGAATTACATTTTTTTTTTTTTTTTAATTTAATTTTTTTTTTATCTATTTTTTTTATTTATGTATCATATTCAACATCTGTTTTCAACAACTTCCTCTGCACACTAAATTAAAAAAAAAATGTAACAACAAGAAAGGAGTTCCATTACAAAAAAAGTGCACTTAAGTTAGAGAAGCTAAAGTTAGCTCAAGTAGTGAATGAAGGAGCTTTAAAACTACTTTTAGCTACCCACAAGGCAATCTATTCGTTAAATCATTAAACGACATTTATTTTACACTGTTGGTAGCTATTATGGAGTGAAGTTTGTAACTTAATGAGTCTTAATTGAACCAAGGATCATTATGAGCACCCTCAATTGGGTTAGAGCATTCAGGGGACTGTTGCCTACTCTAAAATACTCTTTAAGGAAAAATGATAAAGAATAGCAATATTTAACATTTTACGGTACAGTTTGAGGTATGAATTGTACATACTTTACACGTTTTTTAAGGTATATTTTTAAATTTGATTTGATTAAAATAAACTTGTGTCTAATTAAATAAATGTTATGATAAAAAAAAGTAACGTTTTTGTAACTAAATATTGTGAAATTTTTAAAACTTGTGTATTTTTACATAATTTGTGTTGATTTCTAGACAATACATCATCATTATCATCTTGTCACAAAAAAGTGCAATAGTGTTATATTTTGTATTGTGACAGTCTCTCAATATTACAAGTGACATCTAGTCCACTTTTTCAATGACATTAAATTGAAGTGTGACGGCTCGAACCGGAAATCCAGTGTAGAGAGAGAGAAAGAGAGAGAATTAATTTTTTTCTGTGCTTCAAAATTGTATTTCATATGAATATTTATTTAAAAAAAAATGGTGGAAAAAAATTAACCTGAATTTTGATTTTTAAGAACATGGTGAATTACGGAAATGCCCCCAATAGGTGTTGACCAGAACAAATTTTTAAAATTTCTCAAAAATCACATCTATACTTTTAAATTTTACCATAACAAAAATTTTATATGTTAAAAAAAAAAATAAAATAAAAAAATAAAATAAAAGTGAAGTGGGAGGAGGGCGGAGGGATTCGGTCGAAGTCGAGAAGGATGTTGTACATTGTGGCGTCCCTCAGGTGCACCGCAGACAGGTACCTGGCGCCCAGCTTTGCAATTGAAGTCGCAGCCTTGAACCTTCACGTCAAACGCTGGGCGATCTTAATCCAAATCGGTGGCCGTCCACTGATTTTTCCCCAGAAATCAGGTGAACGCACCCGACACAACTCAGCCTGATAATTTCAGTTCCAACTTGCTGAGCAGATTTTTACAACTCTTATTCCACACAATCAGTTTAATTTACCTCAACAAAAGAATTTCGTACATGGTCAGTCCGGAGAAAAAGCCGACGACCTCATTTAATTAATTTCATTTCATTTTTCCCTACTGAAAAACCCCGTTGTCATGACCCAGGTGAGGGTAAAGACTAGTTGCTAGGGCACTTGGGTATTTTTGCTGCAGGACCTTGCAGCGTTTCAAGGTGGTCTTCAACCCAATGCCACCCATGCTCCATACTTTTTCCCTGCGAGAGAAATAAAACCTTTCTAGACGCAACACGAAAGTCGAAACTGATTACATTCTTGGACTTTGCCACGAATTTCTTTTGCTATGAGATCCGAGTTGCTTTTTTCCAGGAAAAGTGCATTTTTACCACAGGTGCACGCATTGCTTTTCTATTTTCCACGTCCCTCCCTCCTATCAATCCACTCCTCTCGAGGTTCCTGGAAAATTTCAAACCATAACTCAGCAAAAACCTTATTGTCACAGCACAAAACTTGCTACTTTTTCTTTCCCCAACATCATCTCCCTATCACGTGATGTTGTCGTATCTGAATCTGAAGGTCAAAGGTAGACAAGAAGGCAATGACGTCTCCTAGATTAAAGTAGGGTTGGAGATATCGATATCGCGATATTTTTTTGTGCCGATATTTTATCCGATATTTATTTGTAAAATCGATACATCGCCGAATATACGATAATCACTAATCAGAATTGCTTGCGACTATCGAAATCGTATATTAAAAATGACGGACAACGAAATGTAGGCGCTGTCACAGAGATGAAAATATTAAAACGTGTCACTAGTGTCATAAAAATGTGAAAATAAATAGAAATACAATCAACTAAAGCAGTTTAAAAAAAATTGATTAAAATAAAGATCCATCATTGCCGACTCAAACTACTTTGACACGTTGAATTTGGAGGATTGTAAACATTACCAAGTGCAGAACAATATCCATTCTTCAATCCATTGGCATTTGTATATTAAGGTAATGTTATACGCATCAAAATTTTAGCAAGTGAAATAACGATCAACATTTTTATTACCGTATTAATTATTTTCAACTATTTTGAAAATATAGGATACGGTACGATATTTTACATATATCGCCAACCCAAGATTAAAGGTGTAATTAATACCGATTTTGTTTGACCTACTTTCTCAAGAGTGGAGGGGGTCTTGGCTTTTTTTTTTTTTTTTTTTTTTTTTTTTTTAATGGGTACACGGTACTACGGTAAAACGGTACTTACTTGAGAAAGTACCTTTGTCCCGACATAGTTTTGGCCATTTCCCAACCAGGGGGCAGGGATAAGTCGTCCGAAAGCCCATACCTCTGTTGGGCGGCGTGTTGCTGCGGCTCCGGCGGCAAGAGCGACTGCTGCAGGCTCGCGGGCGACGATCTTGCACGCGGGTGGTGGATGTGCAGTCCGGCGGCAACCGACGAAGGAATCGCGGCCGGATGGACGGAGGAGGTGCCGTCGACGCTCGAGTCGCGGCTCCGGGCGTGCGGGTGCGGGGGCGTCTTGGAGCCCGTGTCCGGGGGCTTGAAGAAGGACTTGGGGAACTTCCTGAGTCGCATGGGTACTTGTAGCTGCACTTGGGTGTCGGACGGGTTCATCACCGATTTGAACAGCGCATCGAGATCCGAGTCGGAGTCCCCTCGGATGTGCAAAACGTGGTTGCCTTTCTGTTCGTGAATTTCCAGCTCCGAGTCGTCGGCCATTGCAAAATCCGGGTTTTTTTTTTTAAATTAGAAAAATATAAAATCTCTGCAAAGTTTAAGTTTCGGAGGCGCCGTGCCTCGATCGATGGACGCACCGTTCAAGCACAAACAGGACTGAACCTTGAGTTTGGGCGCCCGATTACCACGGGACGGGCGCATTGCACCGTGTGTCACTCCGCCGAGGCGCGGAGAGAAGAAAGTACGGGGACTTTGAGTTGGTTTACAACCATTTTGCCATTATCACGTTTCGCATATGCGTCATTTCGCCTTGAGTGGCGTGGATTGATTAAACCCGACACTTTTTAAGAGTCGTTTTCTGC
>JAQFZP010000244.1:0-45298 GCA_034695745.1 Geophilus truncorum | reverse complement strand
AGACGCCACGGTGATAAGACGCGGGGACGATAAGACGCCGGGACGATGCAAACAAGCTCTTAATTTAATACGACGCCACAGTGATTAGACGCTAGCACGATAAGACGCCGGGACGATAAGACGCCGGGACGATAAGACGCCGGGACGATAAGACGCCGGGACGAAAAAACGCCGGCGCGATGCGGACCCAAAAAATTAGCCATAAGATTTTGAGTTTGATGAGTTTTCTCAACAGGTAATCTATTCTTTAACATTAATTACTCCAGAGATTTTGCCCTATGTTTTAATGCAAGTGCTAATTACAGTAGAACAAATCATTATAAAGTTTTGTCCTCTCTTAATCAAAAGTAAAGATTACATCTGTTGTTAAACAATTTCAATACATTTTTGTTACTAATGACAAATTTGGAAAGTATTCTGACACACCCATTTTGTTGACATGATACAATTTTGTAATGGAATTTGGCTGTGTAATTAAAATTTTTGCTTCAAAATGCGTGTCACAAGCTATATATTGCCTTAAACAAATGTTACTTATTTAAAAAAAAAATAAATCTGATACTTAAGATTAAACTGCAACTTACTGTCATTAAGTGACTTAATTTACCTCTATTTTAAAAATTGACTTGGTTTTGTATGTGAAATTTTTACATTAAATTTTACATTAAAAAATTATCAAAATTTTACACAAGAATTTTCATTAAAAATAAAATATTAAAAAATCTTTTCCACTTTTTATCATTGAATTGTGGTTATTTCATCAGTTAAAAAAATATCACAAACTTAAAGATCAAGTAACACAAACCGATTTATTATTAATAATCAATCTAAATATCATAAACAACAATTAATCGTTCAGAAATGATATTTTAAAATGTTAAATTTTATATAACAAAAAAAAAAAATGATTGCAAAAAATCGTTTGTAGCTTAAATTGCCTACCGTTCTTTCATTGTTGTTTAACTACAGATCCAGGATTTTAATCTTGGAATTCTCTCAATCAGGGTTTCTGTGCGTCACAAACTCAGAATTCCCATAATGCATTTTCCTTTTTAGCACTTGTCTTAAAATAATTTGAACATGTAGATTCATTTTTAATAATAAAGCAGTTCAGTTCACTTGACCTTTAACCACATTACAAACTTACAGTGCACTGTTAAAATAAATAAAAAAAAAACAAAAAAAAAAAAAAACTGACTTCCGTTTCATTATTTTTCAAAAAAATTTCTTAATATAAAAATTTCTCAATTTTCTGTATTAAAACGATGAATTTTTTTAAAAAGTGAACGTGTACCTAAGCATTCCTAACTTTATTTCATTAAACTTTTTCCAAATACATACGAAACCAATTTTTTGCTCTTTTCAATTCACTGGAACGAGAGGCTTTCCTGCAAAGCTAAAATTTACATCAGTGTGACGGTGGGTGTGCGACAAGGCCGTTGTGGAAAACAACAAACAGCTGGGGCTTGGCTGAAGGAAAACTAAGCAAATAAACTAGAGCCAACAAAATAAAGCGGGCTCAAATATCTAGTGTCAGCAATTTTCAACTGTCTTAGAGAATGCGGCCCAAAGCCTGGTCACGCAGAGGCGTTTTATTGATTTTTCAGCAACGTGCCTTTGGCGAAGAGGAAATATGTTCTTACCAAACGTCAACTCAGATCGAACACAATCTCACTTCCCCTTTTCACTGCACCAGCCAAGCCTTCCGATATGTTTACAATTTATTGACTGCTCGCCGAGGATCGAGTTACTTGTTGAACTCCCACTTTCAATTTCATCTTCATTAAAAACAACAAGAAGGAAAAAATAAAAGAAAAATATCAAATGGGGAGAAACTGAGTAAACATCACCACCACTGCTGAGCAACTGTTCAATTTTCAATTTAGTTTTAGACGAATGCAGTTTTCTTTTGTTTTTCACATTTTTGGTTTCTGGTTATTGCTAATGTTGTTTTTAGTAATTAGAATACTGTTTGTGAATGAGCAGATGAAAGATATATTAGTATTTAAGGTGAATTTTGTGAGAAATGTCGATTAAATGATTGTTTTTATTGATTATTTTATAAATGGGAAAACTACAACTGATATTGATTCGTACGTTGACAGATGTTGTGTTAATTTAATTTAATATAACATTACATTAGAAAAGGTTTATTAATTGAATTTTTTCAATTCTAATATAAATGAACAATTGATATATATTATAATATTTTATAAAATTTGAGGTACCATATATAAAAAAAATCAATGTTGAGATGTTAAAATATAATTAAAAATGTTTTAAAATTAAAAATTACAAAAATTAAAATTAAGCTATAAAAATTAAAAAAATTCTATATAAATGTTTGATTTTAACATTAATATTTTTCAATATTTGTATTTTTAAATATACTAATTACTGATTTTTTATTATAAAACACGATTTTTTAAAATATTTTTCCTACTGAATTTTTAATTATTACCATACAGTATATTTAAATTTTTTAAATTTTAATAATAACATTTTTCAAATTTTATTATATTTTAAATTCTATACTTGTATAGTATAGTACTTCTATACTTTTTTTTCTAGATTTTAATTTTTTTTTGTGTATTTTATACACCTAAAATAAATTTTTAAAAAGTATTAATAACAACCATTCTTGGAAATACTCTGAGAGACTGTACATGTGGCTAGATAATACATCACAGCGAAATGGTGCCAAATTTGCAATAAAATTTATGGTTTTTTTGTCGTGCTTTAAGGTGAGAAACAAATATGGTTGAATTCCTCCCAACAACCACAACGTCTTCCAGACTGAACGAATTGAAATTAAAAAATAATATTTTTCTTTCTTAAATACATTTTTTTCACCACTATCATTTCTCACCACCTGAAGAACATGCAAGTTGCATATAAATTTGCTGCTTAATTCTTTCCTTCTTTTGTTTACACTAGTTCAACTTTCAGGTTCAAGTTATTATTAATTAGGCCTAATTCTTTGATTAAAGTGTTTACCAACAAGGATAAAGTCTTTAAATGATGATTTAGTCTGAGTTTTGGTAATTATGGTGTCAGATTTGTAGTTTGCAGCATTAATTCAGCTGCAATTTAGTGCAGCTGTAATAGAACTAGAAGCAATCTTCATGAATTAGGTTAACCAGTTAAGCCTGAATTAACCAATGCCATTAATTATTCCTAAAAGGAAAATAAATTACAGTTTTGTGCTAAGTTAAAGTGATTTCCATCTAACCAAAACCTGGTTTTAGCTGATTTACATCCAGATTTCACATTTCCTCCCAATTATAGCAGCCACCTACTTGTGCATAGATTTAATCAATTTTCATAAATTAATGTCTCATTTCACCAATTTAAAGTTTAATCTGATAAAATTTAGCTGTTTAATGAATTATGCTAACCACATTTCATCATGTATCCGAGTTTTCAACATTATTCCTGCATTTTGATGGCATTTTCTCAGTTCACAGTAAATGCATTCAATTTCAAAAAATAAGTGCTTTTAGTCACTTAATTGTCTGAAACAAATCATAAAAAGAATTCTAGCCAATAATCAAGCTTAAACTAAACAGATAAGTGACTTTTGCTTTTTCTTACATAAAACTGCCACATTTTCCAATGAAAAATACATTTCAGGAAAAATTAGTGAATCTTTTTTATTAAACTAAGTCACTTATTTTTTGACATTTAATGCACATGGTACAATTTTAATCAAATTTTCATCAATTTATTCCAAAAAATTACTTCAGTTTCATGTCAGTCTTATCTCACACTCCCACACTAAATTTTCAAACTTCTTAATACAAAATTCATCATCATTGCAAATATTTACCTTTTACCTCAAACCAACCATCCTAAAAAGAAGAAAAAAAAAAGAAATAAAAGAAAAAAAGAGACAATCTGGAAGCATCTGACAAAGACCCTATGGCACCCTGCAACCACATGAGATGGGAATCGGGGCAGCTGCCACCGTTGAAAATATACACCACAGCTCAACACAACTACTCATAGCACAATACATGTCAATATATTCCTGCTGTTCGCAATAACTGCAAATTTCTCACACGCACAGCACAAACTGAGTATTTCGAGCCTTTCATAGACCCGCACCAAACCCCCCAATTGCAAACCCCACCCCAAACACCCCTTTTCCCCTTCTCTAAAAAAAAAAAAAAAATTGAGTTAAGGTTTCTAGCCAACACACACACACACACACTTGGCCAAAGAAAATTGCTTTTCCTTCTCTTAACTTGCATACAAATGACCAATTTTAAAATATATTCCCCAACCCCATCTTAAACCCAGCCCTCTTCATCCTCATCCTTAATTCACGCATCTGCATCCTTAATTCGGGAAAATAAACAGAATTCCATTCGGGAGTTTACAATGTAATCATAAATTCACTGTGTTTGGCAGCGGATTAGGATTTTGTGTTTGCGTTAATAAAATTTTGTCTGATTTTTTTCTATAGGTTTTAGGTTTTTATTTTTTTTATTTTTTTTAGACCTATCGTGTTTTTGAAGAAGTTTTAATATTTTAAATTCTGTGTTGTTTTTAAGAATTTTCTGATGTTTGAAATAACTGTATCATTAATGTCATGCGACAGGTACATATTGTGGCAGCTCGTGTATGACCACATTAGTCGTTGGTGACCTCAAACTTAATCCCTCTCTTTCCTCATGTAAATTGTATAACATAATTTATAAATTGTTAGCGATACTTTTTTTAATACATTATAGTGAAAGAATTCACCTTTTCAAAGTTTTACATGTTGCATTTACAATGTTCCTTTTAATGCTTTGTGATTGTGAAACGTTACATGTGACCATAACTCAATTTACCTCTCTATCAATCTGTAAAGTTGAATGCTAATAGAGAGTAAATTGAGTGCCTGTCTTGATTTTTAATCATGGGTCTTAAAATTGTTTAATTCTGAATTTTATTTTTGTGATTTTTATGTTTAAGTTTTTTAGTGTATCTTGTTTATTTTGGATATTTTAGTCTTTGGTAATGAGTTTTTGTGACTTTTATTTTTTTAGTCTCTCGGAAATACTCTAGAAATCGCATGTACTGTATTATCAAATATCACTTCTCTCGCTCAAATTTTAGTTATTGATTTTAGTACACTGTTTGAAAAATGTAATGTGATACGCACAAACGAGTGTCGTATTTTGGAATTGTGTTTTAGTATTTGATATTTTGTGATAATACAAGATTATGTGATATTCTTTTCTTGTGTCGTATTTTCGAATTTTATACAGTATTTTGAGTTTATGATAAATTACGACTGTAAAAACTGCTAATTTATTGACTTGAGACTATCTTAGTTTAATGTCATGCGACAGATCACAAATGGCCAGAGTAGTCACTCAGTCACTTCTAGTGGGGATCAGCCCAAGGCACAAAATAAATGGCCAGAAACGTGAAAATAATTAGTAATAAATAGCGTTACGAAATCCAAAATAATAACCAATAATATAATAAATTAATAGAAAATTAGAAAACCAAAAAGAACACATAGAAGGAATTAAAAATGAGATGCGCAAGATTTTTACTTGCCCGGAGCGCTAAAGAGACAAAGCACAGCTCTGCTCACTTCTAGCAGTCAGTCTTAATTTCACTTCAAAGAGCGATCGACTCCGATTGGCTGTAGACTCAATTACTCCCCACACATTCAAGCACCAACATAACACATTGTCGTTCATATTTTTAATTAACTTTCATCTTCTGCCACATCTCATAAGACCCTCAGTAGCCGCTGGAGACGGTAATCTTCATTAACCCTCTTCCCGCATCATTTCGACGAAGGTAAAACCCAATCGGCATTCGCATTCGAATAACGCGAACAACGCGATTAACCGAAACGAACTTTTAATCGATCGATTAACGTCGCAGCCCCATTCTAAACCAAAATTTCTTGCCTCCCACATAAAAAAGGAGAAAAAAAATCCAATTGCCATTTTATATTCCAGACTCGAGGATGAAATTTATGATTTTAATATAGAATCAGAAAGGGAGAAGGGGAAGTATGAAAAACAGCCTCGCTAATCTCGCGCATGCAAAATCCGGGGTCAGGCAAGTTTTGAAATAGTTGAGAAGTAAAAGTTTGCTGCAACAAGGGCTTTGTGCGATATGAATTATTGACCAGCCACAAGTTATGGACACGAGATCAATACATCAAGCGGTCACTACAGCCGCGTGCACGTGTCCGTTTTCTCATAAGGTGAGAAAATCTTCATTAACCCGTCGCCAAGAGCTAACAAGACATCAACCTATTGATCAAACACACTGTGGACGCCATCTTCAACTATACTTGCGACTCATCGATCCGAAAAAATCCCCTCGCAATCTCCTTTGATCGGCTTTGCACATTGATCTGTTCAGCCAACTATCATATGCACCATCCAGCTGATACAATCTTTTATCTCTCAAATCCATTTCTCACAAGCGCTGTGACTAAGTACTTCACCACTTGTTTCTCTTCTTCGATGTTTTCATTGTTTTGTATATACTGTATACAGTATATAAATAAGGTTTTTGCAGTTATAATTGTAGGTTTTGGTTTAGTTGTAAATAAAAAAAAAAAAAAAATCTTTATGAGGTAAATACAGCATAAAAAGCAAAAGCTGGGAAGCTAAAGTTACTGTGGATCTGGTGGAGATGTACAAAGCCCGCAAAGCCGAAAGAAGATTGGGAGAAGATCAAAATGTGAAACTCAATCTTTAAAAATTCTCATCCGATACCAAATTCACACAGCCTGTCTTGGAGTTTAAGTACTGGCATTTCAATATTGTGTATTATTTAAACACTCTAAAATCACACAGAGTTGATCTAACTAAAATTTAGTTGAATTTACAGTTTTGGTAGATAAAACTGTAAAATCATACAGTACTTTAAACAAATTTAATACACTTGAAATCTAAATGTAGATTGTATTCTTTAAATAAATTTTTAAAGTATTCCACTATTGAAAAATCAATGCAACTATGATTATTTAATAACTGAATCATCTCTGATAAAATTCCATTTATAATTTCATCAGAAGAGGGTTAATCAGATTTTAAGTGTGGAAGCACTTAAGTCAAGCCCTCCATTCAATGCTACTTTGTAAACAGCACTTGTTTAGATGCAATCCATAAAATGGCTGTTTTAAGGCTACCTAGATAATTAGGCTAAGCTATTGATGCGCATTTCAAAGACTTCGATCGGAGGAAACCATTCGATAAACGAATACATCTACTATGGCTCATTCCGGTTTATGTCAAAAGACTGTCAAATGTCAGGGAGTGATAAAAGAAGCCATGTACAAACCATAAGCATGCCAAGCTCTCTCCATTTTCAGCCATTTGCAATCAACGTAACTTAGCTGGAGGAGCTTACCTGTCATATGATTGGTGGTAAGTGTGTTAAACCCCTACAAACATATTTATGCCACATGTTACATGACGTCATTCAGGCTCCTCTTGATACGATCTGTTGTTATCAAACAGACAATACTCGTTATCTTTTTTCATCGTTCCTCACTTCTTTCAGTTTCATTTTCAGTTTCCGCCTTTGATGAGATTTGAAGTCCGTGTTTCTCTTTTCACTTTTGTTTAGTTCTCTTTTCCCAAGTTTTCGTTTTATTGATGGCCCTAGATTTTATTGACAACAAACTGAGTAACTTCAATTAAATGTCGCCAAGTTGTTTATATTTACTTCACTAGTTAATATTTTTGAATTCTCTTTCCTTTCAGAGATAAAATTCAAATCAAATGAAGTGGTTAGAGCCAGACAATCCACAATTTCCAAAGAGCGAACTAAATAAATCAATAACAAACAAGTCTTCTTTCAGTGTGATTTCCAAGGATCTGCATTAATGAATTCACAAACAAGTAAATTCGTCCATTCATTCTCATTAGAGCGAATACGCAGCAACTAACTGCTTTTTTTGCGATCAATCACTGATAAGTTCTCGCTCAGTTCGTTAGGCTTAAACTTTCCATCATCAAACAAATGCCTCTTCAGAACTTGCAAACATTTTTTTTCTCTTTTCTTTGTTTTTTTTTCCTTCAAGTCATTAGTAATTAGCTGTGTGTACCTTTTAAACCACGCAAAAGGAATCGATAAGAAAGACCAATGTCCACGACTACTTTTTCTTAAAGTCAATTTTCTTTGTTTCAAAAGATAAAAAAGATAAATAACCTGTAGCTAACTAGCCTTTAATAATGTCAATTAGCGCACAATTAAGTGCTACTCTTTTTGATGAGGAGTGAAAACTTGGCAACATTAATTACACTAGCCCACCTCTTCGTTACAGAAAAAAGTTGATAGTGATATTAACACTTCACTTGGCATTTAGCCTTGTAGATGGGAACATTAAGTTTTCAGTGGTCATGTGGGTAAGAATATAATACTTAAAGCCGTTAGCGGCAACTGAAGAAGGTCTGCAAGGATCAAGACCAAGACAAAAACAAGTGAGCTGAAAGCCTTTGCTGTTTGGAACTGGAAATAAGCCAATGAAAAAATCCAATGCTTCCTTCTTGCTGTATAGAGAAACTCAAATTAGGTTACAGTCTCGGTGAACCGCAAAGTCCGGTCGAAAGACTGATTTTCAACTGGTCGGTATTGGCATTGCCCCTTATCTTAAGAATTGCCACTTTTCGGTCTTCGAAAGATATCCCGATGACTTGCAGTACCCAAGAGAAGTTAATAGTTAATGCAAAGTTTTAATAATGTCACCAACTTTACTGTACAATTAATATTTGGCAATATTATTCCAAGAAAAAAAAATATTTCTAAGTTTGCAATTGATGGATTTGGAATGACGTGCCACATGACAATTGCAATGGAACCTTGAATAACGTGCTGAAGACCTGCCAATGTCAATGATAGTATACTGCAAGTCAACTGAGAGTTGGCAGGTCAGCTTACTGGTTATCTTTTTTCCTCACTTTTAATTTCATTTTTTATTATTGCCAATACCATGGATTTTAGATTTCTGTTTCCATTTCTCCTCTCTTTGTTCTCTTATCTTGGTTATTGTTTCGTTGGTTGCTCGAGATCTTATCTTATCAGAATCAAATTCATTGCACAGCCATGAAGTAGCCTGTCACAACTGTAAGTATCATCTGTTTAAATTCCTCCTCTGTAACATGTCATTCTGTACGTATTGTACATAGAAATAAGGGTGTTAAGAGTGTGAAATTGATACTAACTAAAACACCAATTGTACAACTTTGGTATAAAAGTTACATCATGTAGGCACTATAATAAATGTAAATTTACACTCTTTAGACATCTTTTAGTTACTTTTTGATGTAAATTTTCATCTTCAAAGATGTGCAACAGCAGACAGAAAAGGTGTACACCACGAGACACTTAAGTGCAAATTGATTCCCTTATTTCTATGTGTATATGATAAGTTAATACAGTAATTAAAGATTCTCAATTAGTGCGCGAGTAGCAAATACTGTAGTGCATTTGCACACTTAATTATAATTAAAAAGCATACAAAATACAGTTTTCTCATTAAACACATACAAAAAGCAAGTTTTAAGGCTAGTTCACTGTAACTAGCAATAACAATGCTAAAATAAACCTAAAACATATTTAGAGAAAGATAGTGTACAAGTTACGTAACATTTTTCTTAACACAAAATAAATTTCCCCAAAACAACTTAGAGAAATAACACAAGTACCACCACAAAGCTTAAGAAAAAAATTGCACCGTATCAGTACCAAAGCACTATAGACTTTCATGGACCCCCCATGTGCTTCCAGAATATTATTTCACTATTCATCCCTGGAATTCTCGTGACCTCTCCCTCTCCCGCTAGTACATTTAATAAGGTTTTTCTCTTTGCAATGGAACCAACAGAGCCTCTGGTTATCTTCTTCCCTTTTCAAGATTTAAGCATTCAGCAAAATTACACAACACCCCAACAATTGGTCAAACGCGAAACGACCTTTAGGGCCAACATATTCAGCATACAGACCGCGTATGTGTGGCATATCGTTCGGCATTCAGCACATATCTCGTTGCGAAAAAGAATGACCGGCCATACAAGGTCAGAGTTGATTTCCCTACTGCCCAAAACATGAAATTTAATGACAAAATACCACAGCTGATCATCTCAAAACTTTACTCATAAATAAATTGAAAAAAAGTAAATTTTTTTTCATTTCTTTAAAAATGTACAAAACAATTTCTTCATTTTCCCTTAAGTCCTCAGAGCAAATCACATTAATGCCATGTGCAATTAAGTGCACACTTTGCATCTCACTTATTTTTTCTTTCTTTTGAAAAAATTAAAAAAGAATAATTCTAATTTCAGCACTTACCCACAATTTCCAGTTTCAACAGCTTTAATGATTTTGCTGCTCACTGCACCAGCAACAAGATGTTGATTTAATCTCCTTAAAAAAGAATAATTACAAAATAAGTCGTTTTTATACTTTAAATGATTTATGTGCTATAAATTTCTTTCGCTCTTATAAATACTCTATAAAAATCTATAAAATATATATTTATTAGAGAGAAAAAAGTGAAAAAAAATCACTTGCAGCTGTAGTGCATCTGTTCGATAAAAGACCTGGAACAAAACGAGGGTAAATCATACGTCACAGACCATGACACGTGCTGTTACCCTTTAAGGGCACTTTGGAGACCGATAAAATGGCGGATACTTCTTTTTCACACGCTTCAATCGTTTTGACAGAGTCAAGAGGGATGAGAGATTTTAAAATGATAACAATTCAATTTTATCGTAAAATATGCAACGCCGTTGCTGAAATAATCGCTGCCAAATTAGGGGGTGTTCGTTACGAGGTGCGAGAGAGAGAATGGGGGGATTAAAATCTAACCGCAGAAACTGTTCACACAGGACTGAAAAACAGTTCTATAAATTTCTCGATTTCTACGCGATAATAGAGACTTTGTTAGAAATTGACATATAACTTATACTATATCATATAAATTATAAATTACATGTTGAACATAAGTTTAGCAATGAATTTTGTAAGTTATAAATATAAAGCCGATTGTTGATTACGTTTCCGCAGTGTCTCTAATATACGATAAGTTCAGCAATTAGATGATACCGAGGTTGGGTAGATGTTGAGAAAATTGATTAAGAATTGGAGAACTATCTTCTGGCTAATGCTGCAAGACCAGATATTAAACACGCAGTAAATACGGTTGAGTAAATTCTGGGCTAATCCGGGACCAAAGCACTAGAGAAAGGAAATAAAGAATTATTATTGTCTGTTCCTGTTGAGTCACTCAAGAGGGTAGAAACCAAACCCATTACTTAAATAAATGGCATTGTAATAAACGTTTTGCAAAAAGTGTTTGGAGAATGGAAAAATAAGATGTAGATCAGGTGGTGACAAGTTTTCAAGCAGATACAAACTGTTAACATTTAGACCAGTTATGACCTTATGTTCTTATAAAATGCATTAACACAGAAGCGTTAGATTGTATTGAAAGTTAGGTAAAGTAAATGTAACCTTGACGTCACCTTTGACCTTGAAAATTAACTTCAAGTTCTTCGATCCAACAATTTTAAAAATAAAACATAAGATAACATTTCCAATTGCAAATTTGTAAAGCAGCACCTTCTAATTCGTCTAAAAAAATAATTTTTAATTAACAGATTTGACAAATGGTTGAAAGATTTCCTCATTTCATATTAGTCGAAACCAATTTTCGATTAATCGAGATTCGTTACCAAAAAAATTAGCTTTACAATGGTAGCTGCAATTTACAGCTGCAATTGTTAAACTCCAACTTCTTGCAGGTGACACCAGGTGTTTATCACACACAGATGCAAACAAAGTTAATAAAAGTACAATAAGGTGGTCAGAAATGTTTTTCTTTTTTTTATCTCTGCTTTTTTTATAACCTGTGACAAGTCGCATGTGGCCTTAGTTGCTTGCAAAGCGACATTAAACTTATTCTAACATACCTAGCACCATATGTTCATGTAGCTTAGTAGACAGAAATTAGTTAGCTCATTAATTCTCAACACTGCATTACCGGCCTTACGCGTTATACGCATGAAGCCAAACGGCTGCAACATTCATTCTACTGTACAAGACCCTGAGGATGACCGAAAGGCTTAGTTGTTCATTATTGAATAACAAACGGCGTGTTAAAATAGCCACAATCTTTTTAATTTAATCTCGACTTATTACTGCAGGCAAAAGCCAAACAAAATTCTTCTGAAAATGAAGCGAATTCAATTTAGAATGTTTTTTGTCTCGTGACCTGTAGTAAACGGTCGACTAAGACATTGGCAGCCTTAAAGCAGTCATTCCAGATCTAGCACAAAAAATACTTGATTGAAAGTGATAGATTTGAAAATTTTCAATTCTCCCTTTTTGGTCTTTTTTTTCAAGACGGAATTCTGTTACGGCATTCTGTTATGGCATTCTATTCCGAATACAGAAGAGACTTCGTGTGGCTTTCTCTGCTTCTTTACTACAAGTACACTTGCTTGTGAATAAATCACAAGAACAAACTGGTTATCTTTTTTTCTTCTTTCCTCACTTCCTATAATTTTATTTTCATTTTCCATCTTTAATGAAATTTGGGATTCTAGCTGAAACACTCTCATCAAAAGCCATAGTAGCTCATTGCAACTTTAAGCATTAATTCCTCTTCTCTTTATCAGATTATAATATTTACCTAATCAACGATTTGTATTATTCAACTTTCCCATTCAGAGTTTGGTGCAAAGCACCGTTTGCAATGATAATAGACATCGACGTTCATGCCATTGCATACAGTAAAAAATAAATACACCTTGCAGTATGTCCTTATTCTGATTCTCTTACACCACTGCTTGGAGTTACAGTAGTTATACACCTAAATTGATGTATAAAATGTTTGAAAAATTGTAAAATTAAAGGTTTTATTTTTAGGAAAAATGGTTAAGCTAATAGAATAGTACCAAAAGATGGGTATCTCATGAGTGTAATAATCTACTATTGAGGCTAATAATACACTTTTACTGTGCATTCTTACACCAATTTTGTCCCAATATTTTTTTACAGTGTACTGTGCTTTCTGATTGTGGAAAATAAAACTTGCAATACTAGCTTTTGTTCGTGTGTTTTTGTTTCATTGGTGATCCCCTGATCTGATCGAAGATAGTCGCCCGGCCACGGGCTCAGTAGCAATTCTCCACCTCTCTCCTCTCCTCTCCTCTCCTCTCCTCTCCTCTCCTCTTCTCTCCTCAGAAAACAGCACTTTACTTAAAAGTAGTGTTCGTCATCGCACACCATCAACCCTCTCTCTCTCCCCACTGAATGAATAAACTTTTATTTAGCCAGCTGCTAGATGCGTCAATTGAGGAGAGAAAAAGCTCCGGAGTAATTCCAATTTAGATCTAATGCTTTCCTTTAGTCCTTTAAACCCAGCAGCTGACATCACGTCAAAGCGTTCATCTCCCGCTCGCATCACGAACACAAACTTATGCAAAGGCTTGCGGTTTCGTTTGGACATTCCATGCGTAATTGCTATCAAACACCCCCTCGCATGCAACTCGCTCATAATGTAAAGCGTGATTTCAAATTAGAGAACTGTTTGTTTTCGCTCATTTCCACGCAGAATGTAATAAAACCCGGTGCTGAAAACAAAACACATAAACTCTAGTAGCTTCTCTGGAACAACGGCTTTTATCTTTATCTCGGCCTGCCATCTATTTTAATGAATTTCATATTGTAGCCGCTTAATATCGGACGGAAACTTGGCATATCAAAAAAATGGAATCGATCGACGGTCCAAAATACGCCAATTACATCTCATTATACACACGGTGCAGAGTACATGGGAATTAGGAGAGGGGGAGATTTATGAGAGACTTGAACATATGTTTAAACTAACAACCGCTTTTGCGAACTGCAAACCGCAATGACCAGAGTTAAAGCTAAGCCTTGCACTCTGCTTATTACTCATGTATAGCAGCAATCAATTTGAAACCTCCTAACGACCCGAGAACAAGTTGCTTACTTAAATGACAAAAGGCTTCTGCAAACACAACACACCCACAGTTCTATTTTGATGGATACCTTAATTGCACTTTTCAATAAAAATACACAAAACCGGCCTACCTAATGGCGTGCAACCGGCAGATTTGTATCGGACGAAGGAAAAAAAAATATTTCATTTCACCATAATCACATACAAAAGGCACGGGGCACGGGGGTAATAAAGAAGTGGCCTCAAAAACGCGGTTAATCCATCATTTTTCAGTCAAATCACCTGTCATTTGTGAATCAAGAATAAAAGCCGGTAGGAGTGGTGCACGTTAAATAAAGAATGGTGCAGAATTGTGCATAATCCTTTGAGGTCTGCAACTCATGCGATAAAGTTTCGCTCCAAAGAATGGGGAGAAATGAAAAAGTTTTGTGGGGAATAAATAATGTGATAGGTATGATTTAACGCTTGCAGGAAGTCGACGGTAAGAGTAAGAGCGTGAGGTGATTAATTAAAATACGGCCAAATGTGGCAATGAGGCAAAATGTTGGTGCGATCTGCGATGTTTGTCGAGCGCCGATCGAATGTTTCGAGTGAATGTTCGAAATGAATGCAAAAGTGAGGTGAGACGAACACTCGCGTGAGAAACTTCTTCGTGGAAAGTTTAGTTTAAACAAATTTCAATTGTGATTTTACTTTGCGTGAATCACGTGACCCTTTCGGCCAATCACACGCAGCTTCTACAGTTTTGATTCTATTTGTTTTCGTTTCTGATTGTGTGGTTTGTATCGTATGATTTGATGATTGTCATTTGTCTCTTGTTTTTATAGGAATCTTGCGAAGCCAAACGTATCATGACGTAAACAGATAAAACGTATAACTTTAAAGATTGTTACAATTTGATTCGTCGTGAGCTGAAGAATCGAAATCTGTAATGATTTTTAAATTTAAAAAAATTTTGTTTTTTAAATCACTGCGATATTTCAGTTTTAAGTTATACGTGTTATCCATTTACGTCTGTTACGTTTGGTTTCGCAAGATCTGTAATAACCTGAACACTGTAAATCCAAACGTCTAAAATTGGCTTTAAGTCACATGTATTAGATGAATGAAGTCAAAAGCTGTCTAAAATAAAGTATTTTTTGACGGCTTAATGTAAAATTAGATCCTTAACGCATGCTACTTGCTTGCCCAGTACATAATTAATGACTAAAAAATAACTTCAACTTTAGACACTTTAAAATCTTTAATTTTAGCTGTTTACACTTACATTGAAAAATTGTGTATGATCAATATGATCATCATATATTATGATAACTTAATTGCTACCTGTCTACTCTTCTATCTAGCTAAGATATTACATACAAACCTTATGAAAGCAGCCATTTTACTTAAATGACATCACAGATAGTGACGTCATTTAAGTAAAATGGCTGCTTTCATAAGGTTTGTATGTAATATCACAAACTATGGTAATTTAAAGGTCCTGTACAAATCTAAGACTAAGACTCCCAGTATTCAAAAATGACAATAATGTTCCCAAGACAATAAGCTTAATGAATTAAACATTTATTTAAAATGATTTTGAGACATGTTGGTGCTGTAAAGTTGTTATTTTTTATTTTCGTTATTGCAGTTCCGCTTTATATGTATTTTTACTAACGCTGAAAGAAGAAATTCTAGTTTCTTGGGAGTGTTCAAATTTTTTGTTGCTGAAATGATATTATTTCTTGGTGCAGCTGGTAGGGTTATAATATCCATAAGTTCCTTGTCAGGAGAAACAAGTTAAGCGTAGAAATGAATTATGTACTACGGTCGGGTGGTTATCGGAAGACCTATCGGAAGACCTGCAAGACATGCACGGTTTAAGCGGAACTTTATAAAAGTCTGTTAGTTATTGGAATGTGTTAAAGTTTGTCTTCTGACAGGTCACACTGCCAACTTGCATAATTCACAAAAAAAATGTTATCACAAATACGTTCTACCGGTTCGGACCGGTGCATCTAAAAATTATAACGCAGAAAACTGGACTTCCTGTTTTATGAAATTTTTGACAACCGATAGTGGCCATCTCTGCTTTGTATTTTTAATTCATTTCTTTGATTTTTGTTTTGTTGGTGGTCCCTGATCCTGAGTCGATCGAAGCTTATTTGTAATTGAGACTACCAACAATTTTGGTAGATAAAAAATAATAATAACCATTTTTAGAGTTCATTTAATTCAAGTGGTCGTAAATTGATTCTTTTCGTGACGTTCGAACTAAGAAAAAGCAATGATGCAATGCAACATTAGCTCTGCTTTAATCATTTTTAAGCTTATTAAATTACCAACATTTCTAAACTAAATTTGGCATATCGATGCCGAGCTAAGTTTACCGCTCCAATTGTGCATTTTAATCAATTAAATAAATTGTTAACAGCCACAGCTCAGATCAAGTTGCAGCTTAATGTTGCCATTAATAATTCTTTTTTATTCTCAGTTGCCATTCCCTTAAAAAATATAAAACTAAAAATATAAAAGAAAAAAGACATCAGGATGGCTCAAGAAAAGCAAACATCTAGTGGAGAGGTTTGCACTTTCTCTCAAAAGATACACACCAAGATATTGCCTGACCTAAGATGAGATTTGAAATTTTTTTTCTCCTGCATCTAAACCTCGTTTTTGTGGCTTGCCAAGATTAGTAAGAAGCAAAGTCCGCTTGCTTCAAAAAGTGAGCTCAAACCAAACAATTTTTTTACTTTTACTTGTTTTTTTTGTTGTTGTTGTTTGGATAAACGTAGTGCTTTTACTTTTAATCAGTAATCAGAAAATCGTAATGGATTTTTCAGTTATCTTCTTCATTTTCTTTTTATTTATTTACTTTTACGTTTAGCATTCGTTCTGTTCGAAGTCTTTGATCTAATTTGTAAGATGGTTGTTGTTTTTATGAAGGAATTGATGAAATTACTCAAAGATTTTATCTGAGCTGTTTATCATGTTGATTGGCTGAAAATTCTTAAATCAAGCCTGAAATGCCATAGATTGTGTAAAATAGGCCTAAAGATCCTCAGTTTTATAAATTAAGCTTAAAATTATAATAATTGTATAAATCAAGACACATTTAATAAAATATAATGAGATGTGGCTTGAATCTGTTTAGGTTTTCATGAGTTAGGCCTAAATTTGATTAGACTCATGAATTATGTATACAATTAATTAAAATTGTCTGACTTGTCAACCAAGTGGCAAGAAGTTGTGTATCTGCAGGCCAGGTAAGAACAAGTACAGTTCAACATGGGATAACTGATAAAATGTTGACAAGACTTGATAAAAAGTCATTTTAGTACATCTTCCTCCCAAAACAAAAGAAATTACAACTTAAGCCTAAATTCAATCGAATTCTTATAAATCAATTACTCAATCAATTAATAACTGCACATCAAACTCAGAAATTAAAAACCATTATAAATAAATAAATAAGAAAAAAAAAAAAAAAAAAAAAAACGCCACGTGTTGAAACAAAAAAAAAGAAGAAAATTGACAATGAAATTCCTCCCCCAAGAAGCGCCACTACCACAAAACCCAAGATTACTTTTCCATTAATATTTAATTTGCAATGACAATTGACAATCTCCCTTTTCAACACTTTTTTCTCAACACTTAAACCTGTCATTTTGTCTCAACATCAATTTATTTACAATCTTTCCACCCAAAGTGATTTTTCACATTAAAAAGTAACAATTTCCTTAACAATAACACCTTTTACATCCAAAATGGCAGTTTTTATGCTTTATATTCTGTCTCCATGCTTGAAGGGGTTTGGAGCTATGGTTATTTTTTTTTAACATTGTTTGATATGATTGGTCTACATTGGATCTGATTTTACTTGGATTTTTGTTTCTTTGGTGGTCTCTTTAGACAAATTAGGCAAATTACATATAGAAATTAAGATGTAAAGTGAATGTAAATGATTCTAAAATATCAATTTTACAACTTTGGTGTAAAACGTACACTGCAGGCACCATAAGCAGCATTCATCCATCTCAATTTTTATCTTTTTAATCATCATATCATTTACCATAAATTAAAATTTCCAACTTTTATTACACCAGGAACTGTCGATGATTGATTCGCATTAAACCCCGTAGTTCCTCATTACAAACAAAGATGTGAATTTTCAATATGAACTCCATTCAATTCATTAAACCCATAAAATTCTATTTAAATTTATACTGCAACATTTACATTTAATCGAATTGATTGATTGCCCCTATTGTTTCCCACTCACTCGAATGATACCCTTAATACTTAATGAACCGGTTCTTAACCCTAGATCTCCAGACTTCAGACTTGGAAAAAAAAAAAGAAAAAAAAATTACACTTGTGATAATGGCCGACATTTGTCACACTTGTTTGTATCAGTGCATTCCAGAGTGCGCCACCGCCATCTGCAATTCAAACAATCAACAATAGCAAGCGAAAAGACGTATGTCGAACAGACATTGTTCATCTATGCAGTATACTTATTCAAAAGCAATAATTTGTCGTAATTAACCCATCCTTGTCTCTGACAATTTGTCTGATTGAGTTACCCGTGCAATTGGAGCGTCGTTGCTTCGAGCGGGAAACCCTAGCCGGTATTTACGAGGACAGACAATTATTGTTATTATTTTTTAAAGCAGGTCCGGGAATCTACACACTTCCGTTTTCAGCAAATGCACCATGAGAATTGAGGTGGGACCGGGAGTGGCGTTGACCGGTCCATCTTATTTTTTTTTTATTTTTTTTTACGTAAATGAATTGTGCCACGTATCCAAAATGGTAGTTTGATTAGTTTTTAAATCCGCCACCAGTCTCAAAACAAAAAAAATGATAAAGTCAAAATATAAAAGTTTGCTCAAAATAATGTATACGAATTTACTCAAGTAGAAACTCAAGTATTCCATGTGAAATTATCACAGAAATTTGATTAAATTTATGAAAAAAAATGTAACGGTACGGTATGCAAAATTTTGTGAATTCCAAATTTTTCATTAAATTGCGTGATTTGTTTTATGATTGGCTGCACTATTTTTAAATTTAGTGACAAATATACAATTTTTAAAATATTTTTTTATAATTTTTATAATTTAAATTCAAATTTTTGTTTTTTACTTTAAAGAAAATAACAGAAATAAAAATTTTCTTTTGATTTTTTTTTATCACTACAGTACAACAGCCGTAAATTTTCATCCATCCTGTAATCGAAGCGCAAACAAAATCCATCCCATTACTTTCTAAGCAGGCAGAAATCCAGCAGATTATTCAAATCAACTGAATGCAAACCACTGGCCGTAATTTCTATAAAGTGAGCAGTAAAAATGGCAATAAAAGTGCGAATACAACGCATAACACATTTTACTGCATATCATCAACCCAATTGCATTATATAAACATTATTTCCCTTCCCTCAGCTTAATTCCAAAACCCCTGTCCATTACTTTTTAAATACAAACAATTACACAAAACCACACATCAGACCACACATGACTTCAGTCCCACACATTCCGCATTCCAAGTTGGACTTATTTCACTTAAAAAGAGAAAAAGCCGTCTCAGCTTAATCTCAAAGACTGTCTCACATGGCAACAAAATGCAGTCCTGTATGTTTAAAATAACGTGCATTTCAATCACAAAAGTGACTATACACTCATTGAACTAAGACTATCAGTTTGCACTTAATACTCTGTGGTGTACACCTTTTACGACTGGTCATCACACTTATTAAAGTATAAAATTACACCAAAAATTAACAAAAAGATGTCTAATGAGTGTAAATTTACACCAAAATATACAAAAATGTTTCTAAATAATGTAAATAAGCACCAAAAAGTAACTCAAAGATGTCTGAAGAGTGTAAATTTACATCCATAACGTTGCATTTAGGCTGTAAAATTAGTGTATTGGTCTAAGATTTCGAAATTTTACTAATTTTAGTAATGTTTTGTTTTATATATTGTGACATATTGCCAATGATCATAATAGTCAATGGAAACTTTTTAGCTCTATTCCTTTCTTTCGGTCCAAAAATTGACATACAGTACTTTATTCGATTGAACTAGAAACAAAATGTTCAGCTTATTACACTTAAAATATCATTTGTATCAATATCAGTATTAGTTTAAATATTACCAATACTTGCAATAAAGTAATCAGTAATCATTGTAAAAAAGAAAAATTGGAAAATGTGGAAAATTAACTTATAATGTATAACATAAATTATAAATTGCATGTTAAACACAAGTATAGCAATAAATTTTCAAAGTTATAAATATAAAGCCAATTGCTTATAGTCTTACAAAGTTCCTATTGAAAGTCATGGTGCTTTTGTTCCATCACTGACAATACCTTCTTAAATGTAGTCCTAAATCATCAAAAATTTGTTTGCAGAAAGTGAGTCAAGAGATGCAGGCAACAAAAACCTGACTCATTTTACATATTTTCTAGAGATAAAAATAAAAAAACTTTCTGATACTCAAAAATCACTAGTCCCACACCTACATCCCTTAAAAGAACAAAAACCCATATAATCTCAATGGAGCTAATTCACCAACCTCACTCCATATAAAACACACTACAGTTGAAACCCAACACTGTATTCTACAAAATTCCCCCTTTTATTCACCCACAAGCAAAATGGGGGGAATGGGGAGGAGAATTTTTTGCCAACTGAAGAAATTACTTGGGGAAAATGGGGCGTGACTAATCCATCATTAATAATACATAGGGCCCCTACCACTTCTTGCCAACATATGGCCAGAAGCAGTTAGAGCAGAAGCACCACTCTAAAAGTCTCCCTAGGAAATGACCCACCTCTACCAGAACTGTTCCAAAAACACACAACACTATGCTTTTTGGCCGACAATGAAAAGACCTTAGAAGTTAATTCTCTGTGAAAACTAAATCACATTCTACAACTAAGGAAAATATAGAGAAGCACTTTAGGAAACAGTGGCTGGATTGTTATTTGTGAATTTGGATTTGCTTTGAATGTTTATGGCTGGTTTTTTTTAATTTAGATCATTTTGAATGGAAATTGTGAAATATTTGAAAAAGTCAAATTAATGATAATTTTTCTGCTTTTATTTAAATATATTCTATTCAGTATTAAAGTATAATTACGAAATTTTTCAAATATTTGATAATTTTTCCAATTTTTTTTATTTTTAAAAGTTTCAAAGTTAATTTTTTTTAATTCTTCTACATTAATAAAAATGTATAATGAGTTATCAATAATTTTAATAAATTTATATAATTTTTATAAATTTGAATGATTTGTTGATTAATTTTTGACAAAGAAAAAACAGCAAACATCTATAATCCCAATATTACATTTTTCTATTTGTCTAATCCAAGCACAAACCCATTTCCTAACCAAATTCTCCACTTTAATGAGATGCTTCTAATATTAACTTACTGTATGTAGAAATACATTCCATATCTCTTATAATAACTCAAATTAATTCCCTTGAAAACATCTTATACCACATGTTTGCAAAATTTACATAATCCTCAAATAAAATGTGGGGTTTTTGCCCGAAACTGGGAAAATAATCTGCCAAGTAATTTATTAATACAGCTTTAACCCAGCTTTAAATTCAAAATGAAATAAAGTGGAAAAAGAAATTCAATTAAAAATATTAATCCATTTGAGAATAATGAAAAAGCCATGTTTACAAAACAAGATGCCACAAAAAAAAAAACATTTTGTCTTAATTAATGTATGCAAATCCCAAGATAAAAACAAATTTTCAATTTAATTTATAAACCTTGTTGCCCATTTTTTTTCCTCTACAGACAATTGCTCACCTCACATTCCCCTCCTCAGAAAACCACTTGAAAGTAAGCCTCAAGACCTTATTTCCTGGTGTAAGCCCACAACTGGATAACAAAATAATGATGCATAACAGGGAGTGGTGGAACATTACCCTCTTCATCATGTTTGGGTTCAGTAGGTCAGCAGATCTGCTAATGACCAAATAATTACCATCTTCTATTGACACACTGACAAAGGCTGCAGAGAAAAATAATTATCAAACTTCTCTCACTCCCCACAGGGCAAAGTAACAGAAGGAAAGTGGTGAAAGTGGATTTATTGGTGGTGCAAAATGGGCCAATTTTCTATTTCATTTTGGAGATGATGAAATTTCCACTGACATCATGCTGCAGGCTCAATATTTACATTTTATTCCATTTTTCTGTGGGGGTGGAGTTGTGGGGGAGGGATTTTGGTATGAATATCACACCTGGAACTTTCCATAATTAGAATTTGAGAAAATGCTGCGAGTTGCAATGGAAAATGCTGTCGTGTTAAAGATGCTGATTCATTAAGGAATTTTTTTTCCTAATCAATAAAATAGATTTGGGAGATAGACATTAAAATTGAAAAAGTAATTAAAATGTACTGAAAGTGACGAACAAAGTTCTCTCAATTTGGCTTAAATTATCTGCCTTTTTGCGTAAAGACAAAAATAAAAAAATTAAAAATTACATAATTTGTTTGTTATAGGATTATTTTTCTCTGAAAGATGCAGAAACTTGTTGTTCTAGCTGAGAAATTGATAAACTTTGCACTATTTTTCATTTTCAAACTATGATATCTAACTTTATTAGGTTGTTGAACTTGTCACAACAATTTGTGTGAGAGAATGTGTATTTACTAATGTGATGTCAGTCATACTCAGCATTGAGGTCACAACTGTAGTTCCACACTGTCTGAGTGTTTAAGTTATTAACACAAGAATGGGCCTCTAGGTGAGTTCAAAGGCAAAAATAGGTACATTCGATTTCATTAAGGCAAACTTAAAACTGATTGCACCGAAAAAGTTAAATCCCAGATTAATAAATCTGTGGTTTAGCTAACTTGTGATTTTAAACTGTATGTTGTAAAATTTTATTGCACCAACATATTCTCAAGTTATTTAACCTCCAATTTGTTAATCCATTATAAAAACAAATTAAAGTAAGATTTAACAAGAAAGAAAATCTTAATCTAGGTCATCTGCACTTCGTGACAGCCATTTTCGTAAGGTGTTAAGTCACTTAACTTAGATCATTTTTTAAGAGTATTCAATCATAAGTGACTTTTCTGTCTCTCATTTGCTTTAATTTAAGTTAAAGTACGGTAAGTCAATTCAGTGAAATTGAATGCGACTTATGTATTTTCTGTTTAGATAATTTTTGGCAAGTGAACTTTTATAATCCACTTTAGCAACCCGAGCGACGTCTTATATGGATCATCACAAAATACATTAAAGTGGTCACATTTAAAATTTTCCCTCTGGCCAAATGAAAGTGTTTC
The DNA here is from genome assembly GCA_034695745.1 of Geophilus truncorum. Taxonomy (NCBI): domain Eukaryota; kingdom Metazoa; phylum Arthropoda; class Chilopoda; order Geophilomorpha; family Geophilidae; genus Geophilus; species Geophilus truncorum. The sequence goes on along the minus strand of JAQFZP010000244.1, from coordinate 22,019 downwards.
CTCTTACAAACGATAAAAATCCACTTCTAGAGGAAAAAATATCTTACCTCTACAGTTTCCATTTGCTGAAAGAGATTGTAATATATGCCTAAAGAGAATCGGTCTCGCACTGACTTCAAAATTGACAAATGCATTTCTAATTTGAATCGTTATTACCGTTATCGACGACCATTAATAGAAAAAGTCATCGGGGCAATTTCATGCTCGCTCTTGATTCGTTTTTAATATTACTTAATGAACAAGTCATTGATCTTATTTGTCATGCACTAAAATGAATCGAGGTCGTTTCGCATCATCGACGTCACCGTTTCCAACTGTTAGTTAAGCAGCGCTGTTTGATCAGCGGATTAGGGAAAACGACTATAGCTGCGTTATTCGATTATCCCCGGTCACTAGAGGCTTTGCTGCACCACTTCCACTCTCAAACTTTAGTTCCCACATTAAAAATTCGGAATTTTCCAACGTGGAAAAATCAAGCTCGCTTCCCACCATGGAGCAATAACGTACTTTGCAAAGGCAGCAGGTAGAGAGATTAGATTAGACATTCAGTGTTCATGACCTAAATGGTCAGTGATAAAGGCAAGAGTATAGTTGAAACTGCAGCTTTAAAATTGCAATTGTTGTATAGAAATGTAATAGAATTACAATTCTGAATGTTCAGTCGAAATCAATTTTCTCGTCGACATTTCCTACAGCGTGGGACATTTACCGGCAAATTGATACAAATTGTTAGTTGCTTGATCAAAATTTTAAAGTTGCTTGACTAATTTTGATTTTTTGGGGACAAAAAGTTGAATGAAAAGTTGAAGATGATGGTCGAAGCAGTGACCGACAACTGTCATGCAGCAACTGATCACCTGTTGTTGCTATTTCTTCTGTGATAAAACTTATGTGTTTTGGACTATTTTAGCCGTGGTGTGTGTAGTGATGCTGACAATGATAGTCTTTTAGTAAATCCGTTTAGTTGGTGTTAAATTCCTAGTTTTCAGTTGTAGTTTCGACTTTCGACTTTTCTGATTGCATGAAGCTGTGATAATTTTTTTTATGTTGCAATATATATATAGGTATATATTGTTATGACAAGTTTACCTAAGACAATTTATTTACACTGCAAAAAAATTAACGAACCCACCTATGACCTAGTGTTAACTGTGAGAAATTCAATTTTCCACAGTCTCTAATATTTTGCAAAGTTTCAGCTGCTCTATAAGCTTTTTAGTTATAAATTTGAGCAAGTTTATTTCAGTGCGAGCCAGCTTAAATATGGAGAAGATAAGCTTTAAAGTTGGTTGTAACACATTTCAGTGCTTACTTTAAATTTAATTATGGTATCTCGCAAAATATTTAAGTGCCTAAAACAATTTCAGGAAACAATACAACTCGGTAAAATGATTGTTTGGTCTTAATATCATAACAATCTGTGATTGACAAGTAGAGAACATCTTCTTGTAACCCATCAAACATACTGTATAATACTTTAGACAGTTTTGACTCTCTATGCATCAAAATATATACGGTACAGTAGTCTCACATCTATCTTAACTTGAAGCCAATTTCAGACATTTTGGATTTACAGCGTATAAACTGAAACCATGTACTGTATCTATGCCATCGATCCACTTGTGACGGCAGATGACGTGCCACTGTCAATAACACAAACCAATTGAATTAATTGGCCTCATTACATCACTTGATTTTCAATTAATATTCATCGTCCTAATCGATCATTAATTGAGTTACAGCACTATTTAATACTAATTGAGGCTAAGGTGCATTCGCGCCAATAAAACGTTTATCTTTCCCATTTTTTACAACCCACAGTTGGAGCATTTAACGATTTGTCACTGCCCTACTTTCACTGGGGACGACCACAGTTCAGGCGGATCTTAATGAAAATCTGTCAAATTGCTGTCAGGTATCACCATCTTGTTTCCTGCTGTCATTTCTCACCGAGATTTCTCTCCACACGATCATTAGGAAACGAAATAATTAAAAATCTCCTTTATTTTTCAGTTACGGTAACAACTAACAACAGTTCGGTCGAAGCAAATACATTTTTTTGCCTCTTATTTGCTTACACGAGCGCAATTTGTAACAAAGTGTGACATTTCGAGGGATCTTAAGCTAGCAAAAGTACATTTCGCTTACTCGGAGAATGACTAGATAAATTCCAATCATTCTGATGCACTTGACAACTTGAGTGGTCTTTTTTACGGCCTTTTGCTAACTGTTGCAAGGCGAGATTGCGACAGTATAGAGAAAAATCTCATTACTGAAACATGTGGTAAAAACATGTCCTTAGTGGATTGAAGATGTACATTTACTTTTTTTAAAAAACTCTCTCGCCCACTCTTATTTGTCTTTGATAATATTTCCGTCATAAAAGTCGGTATGCCGAAGAAAGAATGCTGCTTGCGAATGGATTCTTGCTTACAATTGTTTTTATACTTAATTCTTGTTGTTTGTTTTAATGCAATGAAACCAATAAGAAAAGTAGGATTCAAGCGCGAGTTAGCGACACTTAAAACTAATTGAAAAGTCTCTGGTTTTGTGCACTCACTGCCAGGTGGGTGGGTTAATAAAGTTTAATGTCACTGGCAGCGACTAAGGTTGTATGCGAATGTCACGGTGCAAGAAGATTAAGAAGATTGCAATTTTAGCAGGAGAGCGTTTCAACTATGACTTTGTTGTGGTAGACTAGTTGTCGCACATAGTTATTGTTTGGTTCGCAAGATACTTACAAGGAGAGGTTCTCTAGTTGTCCATCACTGATTGTTACGATATTAATACCAAACAATCATATGATATGATATTTAGTTATATTATATTGTTTCCTGAAATTATTTTACCCACCTCTCAATATTTTGTAAGATAATTGAATGTAAAGTTAGAATTGAATTGTGTTACAACTGAAAGTTTCAATCCCATCTCTCCACACTTGCCAAATTTCCAGAATTATCGATAATTTCTGAGAGCAATCGTGGTATTACAAGTGATAATCTTGAGCGGTGGGTAAAACAATTTCAAGAAACATTTTAACTTGATGTCATGATTGTTTGGTATTAATATTGTGATGGACAACTAAAGAACCTCTCCTTGTTAAATATGTTCAATTTCGTGGGGTTTTTGTTTTTTTTTTTTTACTTTTTACAACCCGGAAGTGACTTTTACCATCAGTTTCGAGAAAAAAAAGTTAGTTTTTTTTTAAGTGTCTAATGACAAAATATAGGTCACAGATGGTAATCACATGTGTGATTAGTTAAGTACCGTAGGGTTTAAAGTAGCTTAACAGTGGTGGGTTTGTAAAGACCAGTTCTCACTAGCAAGAATTCTGTGACCTAATAGCCAATAGGAATCGTTCCTGGAAAATAATAAAACCCAAAAATTGTTTTAATTGATCAGTTGTCCAAGCAAGATCTATCAAGTCTGAATAGAATAGATTTGTTCTAAAGACCCTCCAAGCATAAAAAAATAGGTCCTCTTGTTTGCTGAAAATTCTTGCTAGTGAGAACGGGTTCTTAAGGATGTTCAAACAAAACTCATTTTTCAGAAAAAAGTATTACTCCAATGAAAAATTTGTTAGAAAGCTGTTGTAGAAAGTTGAATTTTTACAAAATTTGAAAGCTGATGGGAAATTGTAATAGAAAGTCAACTTTGCCTTGAGGTTCATAACAATTTTCTATTTACTGTAGATTCTGAAAAAGGCGAGCTTTTTTCTGGAAAAGTAGTTGTAGTAAAGACAACTTTACTACTTATGTGAAAGTTGTTTTTCAGTGTGTGAAATGTATATTTTTCATCAACTTTCCAATACGTTTCCAATGGAAACGTTTTTATTTCTTGCAGTGCATTTTCTAAAAATGGACTGAATACAACTCATGTAATTTTAAACCAAAAAAGAATCAAGATAGGGACAAGTGTTTTTACACCTATAAAACATACTGATCTTCTAAGAATGCTCCTGTAACGGAAAGTCAAAGACCGGTTGTTTGACAAGTGACTGCCAAATAACATCAAATTATCAGTAAATCCAGTAATGCAAAAGTTGAGCTTGTTTTGGTGACATGTCAAATGTACTGTAGGCTGAGGATCCATTTCTCCATTCATTGCAGCTAGACACATATGTCCTTTACTGTAGCACCTGGCTTGAGTTCTTTCATCTTCAGGCTTTTCTGTTCCATTGGATGCAACATTTGGCTACTTGTGAACTGTTATCGACTTCGAGCGACAGTTTGTCTTGCACAAGTTTCAATTGATCTTCTGACAGGCAGCTTATGGCCTCAGCTGACGCTGATTTACAACGAGCAATTTCAGAAAAAAGTGACCGCACCAATTTTTAGTGTTCGTGACATTTGAAGTCGAGAAACTAATAATCCATCTTCTCTTTCTTGTTCTCCTTTAAGGAGCTCAAATTGAATCTTAATGGAATTTGTGATGTCATTTATGGGTAGTTTTGCAACTACCAAAGAATCATTTGTAGTGCCAAGAGAAGCCGGCTCTTGAAAAATAGGCAACTGTCCAAAAAAGATTTTTTTATTTGCTTGATAAATAAACTTCCAAGTCTTTAGACATTACAAGACTAATGCATTTGTGTGTTCATTCAGTGCAATAGCAATATATTGGCTTTTCTTTGCCTGAATAGCTTAATCCAAGAAATGAATGGAAATTTTAATGGCTTTTCCTCTGGTTCTCTTGGAAATTGCATTTCTTCAGCTTCCAAAGCTGATTAAAAAGCAGCTGACATAAAAATCCCTCATTATGCATTAATGCTGCACCAAATGAATGTAAAAAGTAATGAATACTTGATTGATCACATATTACCAGCAATTCATTATGTGTCAATGCAAAAATGAGGCCATTTTTTGTTTGCGAGACGTTTTGGTTTCAGTCGTGTTTACGCGAACACGAGACCTGTCATGTGGCTGATCGGATTTAAGGGTTGCCGGTCTTCTCCTTTTCGCTTTGGTCGGTGCCGCAGATGCCAACGTGGCCTGTCTTTGCCGCCTTGCTTTTTTTATTGCTGCTTTTCTGTTTTTGTTTCTTGGATCCTACTTATTAAGCTTTCGTTTCCGTTACGTTTTAGGATTTCGTGCAATTTAGTCTTGTAGTTTCTCGACGGTTTCTTGCGGTGCCGCATAAAGCATCTGGCATTTAGTGTTTTTTCGCGTTTCCTTCATGTCAAGGACTTTGTTTTGGCTTCAGACACTTTTGTGGTTAATTGTTGGTAATTTTTTTAAACGCATATTCAATTTCATTAATGGAGATTGCCTTAACTAAACACAATGTAATTTCCATATTTTTACTTACTTAAGCCACTGTAACTTGTTTAAAAACTTTTTCTTAAGGAAACTAAATGCACCTACAGTATTAAACCAAGCTTAAAATGAGCCTTAATCTAATTAATCAATCAATCAATCAATCAATTAGTACTTTCAAAGGCAACCAAAACTAATACTAACAAGTAAGTGGCTCAGACTTATCTTACTTGTTAGTTTTAAGCAAGAAAATATCTGGCTTCAGTAAATGGCATGTCATGTTTAAACCTAAGTCAAGTAAATTTTTATGCTTAGAACAGCGTTTCCCAAAGTGATGGGTCGCGACCCATCAGTGAATCGCAAGCTGATTTCTGATAGATCACAAAAACGTTTTAGCAGTAAAACATTGTATAATTGTACAATGACAGCTCACGAGTCAGTGTTGCCATCAGACAATCCATATCAATTTTCATAAAGTAAGTCAATAATACATTTTAAAGAGATAGCAGTTCTAAAATTATTATATTAAAAAATACCCCCTTTCCCCTATGTCCATTAAAGCTAGGTGAGTGGAAAAGTTTGTCGTTCTAATAAAAGGTAAGTTACGGCTCTAGAAAGTTTGGGAACCACGGTTTAGAATTCAAAGACCCATTTCCTGTATTAAATATTAGATTTATGAAGTCAACACTATCTAAAATATAGTAGTTTTTGATGGCTTAATGCAGAATTAGATTCATAACATATGCTACTTGTTTGTGCAATGCATTATTTTTAGGTTGCTCAAATGTTTAGAAAATAGTTTCAACTTTAGACACTTTAAAAAATCTTAATTTTAGCTGATTAGATTTACAGCCTACTGTATTTAACTTTGCTCTTGAACTTACTTTGATTGCAAGTAGAGAAATAATAGTAAATAATTTCCCAAATTTTGTTACACCATATATATTGGCAAATGAACACCAACACCATCCCAAAACTATTTGATCCAACTAAAAATATAATCAAATAGGAAACAATTAAAACACTTGATATAATCAAATGCTAAAATGTCAAGAGATTTCACACCATGTCTAAACTAAACTAATTCAACTGTCTCGCATCAACCTAATTTTTTTTAAGTGCGCAACCTCCGAACACCAGTCCCAACCTTCCATTTCACAAACGCATTTGAGAAATCACAAACCCCTTCCACCGTCTTAATTAGTCATAATTACTTTCACAGGTCTTAAAGCGAATTTATTCCAACATTATCCACTTGTGAAAACTGAAATCTGCTCACCCAGCCCATAAATAAAGCAAATCTCAGCCACAAACGAGTGCGTATTCTCAACAACAACAGCACACAAGCAGAAGCAGCAACCATCTTTAATCCTTAAACTCGAAAAGCGACCCCAGCGCCACCCAAAACACGCAACGAAAGCCGACACTGGCAAAACATTTAACACAACACAGGGTTAAAACCGTTAACACACTGCAAAGCCACTTAATGAATGCGCGCGTGTCTCGCAAAAGAAAGACGCAAGAGTGGCGCAGCTGTGGCGTGAGAAACGAGCTTGTTGCAGCACGACATGAGGAATACGCGCACTTGCGTTTCGCCGTTTAAAAGCAGGCGAAAAAAGCATCGTAGTTAATTCCGGCGGAATGACACATGGCGGACGTAACAAGCGCGTCGCCGTATTCGCGCCCATTGCCAACAACGCATGAAAAATTGAAACTTAAGAAAAGATGCCATCAAATGAAAGATGACAATAAACGCCGAGGCGACACGAGATGAGGAGGCAAACACCTCGCTTCCACTCCGCCGCAAACACCTTACGAGATCCACACGACAAATAAACGGCGCTTTTAGAGGCTCACACGAGCAGAAAAGCAATTTAGAATGCTGAGCACTCAACATCACTCAAAAGTAGACAAGAGCGCAAAGAGAACTCGGCACATGCACTGAATTCGACAAAATAAAAGCTTAATTCATTGCACATTCCTCTTACTCATGTCAAAGAATGGAAGCACTGTCAACCGGCAAAACAGTGCTGCAACTTCTAACTTTTCTTTTCCATTGTAAATATCAAGGGGAAAGAAATTCAATTAAACAAAGGGGTTTTTTTTTTTTACGAAAGATTACTGAAGGATTTCGTACGTTTCGTTATTTTTTGTGACAACCGTTTTTTTTTTTTATTGTATTATTATTTCTTAATTCTCCCGTTATACAGTAGCTTGTTGCAACTAATGTTAAAGCATTTAGCACTACTGTGTTTCTTTTATAGTTTAAACTTTTCTTAATCCAAAGCAAAGATTAAGTCTCTTTTTAATCATTTCAATACAATACATCTCTTTTGTTACTGGTAATAAATTTGGAAAATATAAATACACAAACCACACCCATTTTATGACATGTGACATAATTTTATAATATTTTATAATATACGGTAATTTAGAAGTTTAATTAAAAGTATAATTTTTTAATTTGTTTTATTGTTGATATATTTTGTGATGTGACAGGTTGAGTACGATCATAGTAGTTGCTGACGACCTTACACCCCGTTAAGAAAATTTTACCTTTTCAATGATATATGGTGAGTTATGTTTAAGCCTAAATATGGTTCAAGTTATTTGTATTCGTTTCCCGTACGTTTCAGTCGAACAGACTTGATTGCGACGTCACTAGTGATTCATTAATATTCCCAGTGCGTGACGTATTATTGGACCTGAGATCCAAAAATGGATCACGTTCGGGTCTTAAAATTGCTGTTGGAATCGCTGCTTTGGCCCGCCATTTTGTGAGTGCACACAAACTGCAAGTGTGAAGTAAGAAATTATATCTCCATCTTTTATGTATGCAACTTAGTCTATATGCATGTACTGTATCATGACCTCAACACTGACCTCCTGTAACTTTAAATATTCACAACCAATTAAAAAAAACCTATAGATCGTTTAATTTCTTTCATGAAAAGAAATCAAACTGTCTGTAGCTTTTGAGATTTAATTGTGTGGATGTCAAGAAAACTCGCTGGGAACATTTATGCTGGGGTATTGTCCTGTGGCTAGTTAGCATAAGTATCGGACTGGTTCTATGGCTATGATATACTTCTTATACTAACAAAAGAAATTGTTAGGCGCATCTTAGCTTTTAACAATTATTTTGTTTAATTGGTTGTCTTTATAAATCTCATCACAAATTAGAGCCCATTTCTATAAATGCAAAGCAAAATTTTAACCAGTTCACGTAAAAACATTGCATTAACATTGATGCAACAATACGTGCCACCAAATAGCAGATTAAAAAATTGACTGTCCTACATGTCTAGTGAAAGAATGAAATAATCATGTGGCCTATGTAGACGGGTCACGTGATGCACTCAAAACAAAAGTCACAGTTGAAATTTTTAACTCGTGATTTCAATTAGAAAGGTTTCGCGTGAATGTTAGCACAAAGTTTTGCACTGACTTTGCATCAATGTAAACTCTTACAATTAAACAAAAATGTTAAATTTTCCTTTTTGTTACAGCACATCCATCCATATGGCCATCACTGTAAATCAAAACGTCTACAGTAAAATTGCCTTCAAATCAGATGTGAGACTAATGCCTAGTTCACACTTGAACCACTTTTCTACATAACCTGCCAAGTTTCAGAAACACTGGTGTTCACACTTGTTCAGGTTTTCTACAAGTCGGAACAAAATGGCGGATCTTCTACAACTTAAAGTTGTAGAAGAGAGTTCTATAACCTGACGTCATTTCTCAAAGTCTCGCCATGCATGTTGGGTAATTTGCCGACATTTTGTTTTGCCGATCTAAGTGCAAAAAGTGTTCCATTTCACAAAAGAAGCATGTTTTAATGTGTTTTATATGCCACGAAGGTAAAAACAACATTTTTTGACATTTATGTCATAAAAATAGCTACGATAAAGTAATTTTTATCGTAGAAAATGACTTAATTCCCGTTCAATCGGCAGCCAGCAACCGGGTAATAGTAAAAGGCGGTGTCTCGCAATGCATGTTGGGTAATTTTTCATTTTACATTACAAAGTTCTAGAAAACTTCTCCCCAAGTGTGAATGGCTTCAAAAACCGTAGTGGAGACATTGAGAACTTAACTTTCAGAAAGTCTGGACTTTCTGAAAAAGTGGTTCAAGTGTGAACTAAGCATAAGTTTGTAAGTTAACACTTTACTTTCACTAAACTGACCACAAGAAATCGACTAAAATGATTTTATAAAACGCATTTGAAAGGTTCCCGGTAAAGTAAAATTCTACAGTTTTTACTAATTTCCTGTATTTTATCTTTAGTTGTATTAAACGTTTCAACTGGATATCACGTGTGATTTATTGTGAGTACAGTAATTACGTGACCAGTTTTGTGAAGAAACCACCATGTTAAACCAATACCGGTTAAACAAATACCAACACCAAAACACAAACAGTAAATTAACTACACCAACAGCAAATCCTCCTGAATAAGTAAAACAATAGTAGCGCAATCTCGTAAGTAAATATTTTAACGAACTGTCTTCAAAAAAAAAAAAAAAATACCCTACGGTATGGTACCATATATATATATATATAATATATTATATATATATATATATACTATATTATATATATATATATATACTATATTATATATACATTATATACATTATACAAATCCTCAAACCAAATTAAGGTGCATTCTGGAAGCGGTCAGGGAGCAATCTGATTGGCTTAGAAATGCGTGTGCGCCTACGCGTTTTGATTGGCCCCTGGCGGTCACGTGATCTGCCAATCAAACCTTATACAGTATACAAAATGGCGTGGATTAGTCTCGTGACCCGCTGATTAATGTAGCGTGAATTTCGTTTTTATTATTTTTATTATTTATATGATAACTACATTGAAAGCCAACTTATTTTTTAAAGTAAACGTAAATAACATATAAAAATAAAATAAAATAACTAATAAATGAAAGATAATTTCCGATAATTATGTTTCATCACGTGACCTGACCTGTCAGTCAACAATGAAGTTTTTCATTCTTTTTTCCATAAACCCCTGAAGAAAGCGCTTTATAAATAACAAACACGTGCGGAACAAAAGTACAAAACATTTCAGGTAAGATATTTAAGTTTTGGTTTAAGTTTTTAAGAAGTTAGGCTTTGTAGTGTAGTGTAGTGTTTGTTCATTTAATTTTATGTTAGCTGTGATGACCCTCTTGCCATTTAAATTTCAGAGATTAAGTTTTAGTTTTAGTTTTATGCAACTTAAAAATGTTGTAAGCGGAAAAAAAAGTTATTTTTTTAAAAAAGAATAAGAGTTCTTGCAAGTGACGTTTCACTTGACTTCACGAAGAGCGTGGTCAAGGCATCCGCTATGCTGGGTCACAACCCTTATGCCAACTAACAAGTAAGAATGAATCTTTAGCCGCGTTTTTTGAAAAAACCTTTTTGGCCAGATAAAACTTGGTAAACCAATGAAAAGTTAGTTAGAAAACAGAATAAGAAGATATGAAAAGATATACAAATACTAAAAAGCAACGATAAAAGTCAATTTAAAGTTAGTTGAAATTGAAAAACAATGTAAGAAGTGAAAAGATATACTGAAAAGCCAGGTTAAACCCAAGTGCCAGAGATTAAAAACTTAAGAAGCCAAGAGAGAGAACTTATTGAAAAAACAAAACTGATGATATTAAAAGCGAGACAGATGTACCAGAGATAGAGAAAGAGGCACCAGAGAAAGAAGGTGCGTTTAAGTGAGACACAGTTAAATCAAAAATAGGACTACGTGAACTAAAAAGATGTAAAGTCTCTTAAGTTAGGGCTAATATTAGTGACATTAGTGTCATAAGTAGACTACCAGTACTGTACTTTGAAAGATGATATCATCCATATGCTCGAAGTTGAAACTTTTTTCGATATCATTGAGGACAAGGTGAAGGAACGATCCTTTCACATCATCACAAATAGTAATAAAAGAATGGATCTTAGCCCCGTATTTGAAAAAACCTTTTGGACAGGTAAAGAATAACATATTGAAAAAACAAAACTGATGAAATAAAAGCGAGACAGATGTACCAGAGATAAGAGAAAGAGGCACCGGTTAATCAAAAATAGGACAAGGGGTTAAAAAGCAAGACAATTTAGTTTGTTATACAGAAAATGAGCAAAAAGATGCATAAACATAAAAGCCAATAAAAAGCTAAGTCCCTTAAATTAGGGCTAATATTAGTGGCATAAAGAAGAAGAAAAAGACAAGAGAGAGAGAGAACAAAGAAAGATGTGTTGCCTTGAGCAAAGCTGATGCTTTACTAATTTAATAATGACAGTTCAGTTGCAAAGAAACCTTACTACAATAGCATAACATCATTGTGAGTAATAATCAAGAATGATGATATATCAATAAAGGAAGCATGCCATAAGAATGATCATGTACTAAAAGGCTTAAACTAGGGACAAAATATAGGCTTATCTAGGAGCAAATATAAGTAGAAATATTGAAACTTAAACCTAATCTTAATCTTAATCTAGAAAGTCTCTTTCAAAGGGGCAGCAGTTAGAAAACAAGAGTAAAAGTCATAAAAAGATGTAATGGAAAGCCAATCATGTGCATAATTAAAGTTACTGAAAAGTTATTTGTGAAGCAGAAGTAAAATTAATGAAAATGTCTAATAAAAATCTCAGTTTGCAAATCTCATGTTTATTAGATTAGCAGGCAAACATGCTAACCTAACTCAAAAATTTTTGCATATTTTTGCGTGGGTAATTACCCGGGTATTGGCTTCGAGTATCTCATTATAAAATTAATATGTAAAAACGCAAAATAAAATTTTGTTAAAAACGAAAAAAAAACTTAAAAGTTAAGCTCATTACTTCCAACTTCTAACTTCCAACTTCTAACTTCCAATTCCAACTGAACTTTGATAAATTCTGATGCGTCAATCAAACCAACTTACACTGCATTGGAACGTGTTTTTTCTATGGCTGGAACATTCATGACAAAATGGACAAACCTAATAAATACTGCTACGTTAAATGCATTTACTTTTATAAAATATTACTTTTTGTACGTTTAAACTTGAATATTAATTTCTGTGTTTAATAAATGGTTTTTAAAACTTTAAATGTATTTTTTAACAAATTTAATAAAATAAAAAAAAAAAAAAAAAAAAAAACTATTAAAAGATTTTGAATTTGATAATTTTTGGTTTCAGTTAACCATAAATCAATTTTTTTAACTTACGGTATTTATTTTTTTAATTTCGTTAAAAATATTTAAATACCCGGGTACCCTGGTATTTGTGAAAAAATACTCGACTACCCGGGTATTTAAAACGTCGGGTAATTTGGAAACCCTATTTCTCACCACATAGCCTCAAGGCCCTCAAGTGACCGCTTACACAATAGATGATACTTCATGCAAAGACGCGTGACCGTACTAAAAAGAAACGGCAAAACAGCCAGAATCGATAGCTGAAAACACATTTATTTACATGCCGCTGTGGAATTCGTTTTTTCCCTAGCAAATCGTTTGTTTTATCGCGTTTAATGGTGACCACACGCTCAAACGAATTTCACCCTTAATGTGAATAAAGCTCAGAGCAATTCATCGAGTCGACGTGCCAGCTTTCAAGTCAGTTTCTGTAATCTAATTTGAGATATCAACCAAGAAGACTGATATTGAACGTTAACTTGATTCGGCGCCTTCAAATTGTGAATCCTAACGAGAGGCGCGCGACTCCGGGCAATGAGCTCAAGAAAATATACGGGATTAAGGCTCCTTGGCGCTTTTCACGCGATGGCAGTTGGCTTTATTTTCTCTAAGACCGGAAGACTTCTTTTTCTAAGCAAGCTTGATGCTTTAAGCCCACGTGAAGCAATGGGATTAACCTTGAATAATGCAACGCGATGAAACTGTAGCCGAGAAAAGTAATAAAGTCACGAATGTCGATGGAGAAAGAGGGAAAAAATAAACATGACAGATGTTTTGGCTGCACGAGGAATTCTCGATCCAAATCCCGCCTCCACAAACACAAAAGGAGACCCCTGGTAGCAAGTGCGCTCATTAATCACGTCTTTCTCTTTCCTTCAAGACAAGTTGCAGTTTCCAATCGCCAATCTCGAGACAAACTCCACCACACCCACAGTTGACCACGTACGTTGGCAAGGGCTGCCCTCTACCCTCAGTAGTGTCCTTTAACACTATACTGAATCAACAAGGGATGAGACCGGATGAGCTGCGGAAAGTAAAGCTCTCTTTACCGACCGCAAAATGGACGTTCGCATGAATATTTTACGACATGACGTCGTGTGTTCCCTCATGGATGAATTAAGGCCGTGCCATCGAGTGAATTTACAAAATTTATGTCGAATTGATGGACTTTTCCTGTTTTCTTTAGTGTACCTAAATTGCCTTTGAACCCTAAGCCAGTATAGGCTTTAAAAATGAAGGTTTCTTTGCGGCAATAATGGCAATTACGAATAATTTAACTATGAAACTGTTTATTTTTCTATGCATTTGCTACGGAAATGCACCGAAAATGTGATCAATAATACATACATTACGAGATTGAAATAAAGACAGGAAAAAAATAGATTGAAAACAAGTGAAAGTCACAGTTTATAAGGAATGTTGTTTACTACTGTACCATACGTTCATCGAATAAAGTTCAATATCAGGAATTTACTACATGGTTTATTGCGCTCCCTGTGAACCTTGATACTTTCGTGCTCGTATCTCAAATGAATCCTTTTAACGTGAAAAGTTTCCAATGTTATTACAGTTGCTTTCGATTTAATTATTTAGCAATTTGTAAGGAAACTGCGCACAAATTTCACCAGCTTCATATCTGATGTGAAATTGAGGAAATTTATCGGTATCAAGAATATAAGATGTCAAATTATTATCGATTCCTCTAGTTTCATCGGTAATTACTTTTAAAAACAAATTTATCATCGTCAACGCAACGCCGTTGCGAGCACTGTACATGGTAATTCGATTTTTTAACGAAGGTCAACGGAGCAAAGGTCGAATCAAATAAAACGAATGTTTCAAAATAGCAAACTTAATGAGATTCTATTGTTTAACTAAATGCCGACTATAAAAAAAAGTAATAATAACAATTTTCAATCGTGATGAGAAATAATGAAAGTAAATTTTTAGCGGCTGCGACACCATTAGAATGACATTAAGTTTCTTTTTTCCGTTCTCGTTCTGCGTGTTTTTTATCTCTTTTCTTTTATCATTACCCACCGCACCCTCACATCGACTTATTGCACAGACCTTTCATCTGAAGACAGCCACACATTCTTTCAGACTTGCGGCTCTGCTAATTACACTCAACATTTGTGCAGAAAATAATAAAAAGATTTCCCACGGTCTCGCAAAAAAGATTCAATTTTTTAACTCGCACATGCACTGTTTCCCAAACTACAATTTAAACTGTGCCCACCCAAAGTGAAAATTACTTTTTTCGTGTTTGCTCCATCCTTATCTTCCACTCGAGCTCGAGCTGATCATGAAAGTTTACGCATGAAAGTAACCACGATGACATTCCACGATAGCATCGTTTCGTCTCGAATCATGGCAGCTCATTCCGCTTTATTACTAGAAGCTGCGACATCAATTAGTAACTTCATATTCTCATGAGATTAAAACAAAATAAAAAAGTACGTAACGAAAATGTTGCTAATGAAACGCAGGTGACTCACATTCCGATCGTTCCACTGTGAAGATAAGTCTAATTAACCGAGTTAATTGATTTTTCCACAAGGTACACCATTCTTTCCCTTTCATAAAATCTAAATCCAATTTTGACTCGGCCGCAAGGTCAAAAGAACAATGGTTTAGTTTTGCTTTTATCTAGTACCGGTACCCAGTAGCAACTTAGTGTCACTAACATTCAAGCTGAATACAGTTTTCGAGTAATTAACAACGCTTTCACGCACGAATTTATTATTTCGACGTTAAGTTTTACAATTCTCTGCTTTTATAAGATGTTTGAAACCATAAAAGTGACGGGAAATAAAATTATTCTTATCTGATTCTTGGTGCACAGTGGCCAAGTTACATTTATATACTGTACTGTAATCTCCTGTTTTATCGTTCAGCGTATAAATAAATAAATCCTAAACAATAAAAATTTATCATTTTATTTTTTTAATTTCACCACTGTTATAAATTCTGCAATCAAGTCGTAAAAATTCCAAAATTTACAAGTCCAAAAAAAACCTTAATTTAAATATAAGTTACGCCATAAATCTTTTAGCGTTTCATATAGCTACGCTGTTTTCCTATGCGTATAGACATTGTAAAGAGGTTCGGCGATAGCAACAACATATCAAAGACACTTCTCAAGTTTATTTTCCTAAGTGTATTTGTCTTGAAACTTAGTGTACCGGTAATTCAATAGCTTGAAAGCAGATAACAACACACAACTCAACCTAGGGGCGATAAGCAACAATATACGTCAAAAAAAGATATTTACGTTTAGAAAACTGAAAAATGTTTTTAGATAAGGAGTAATAAAATTAAAAAATCCAGCAGGATATTTGGAAATTTTGTTGTCATGGAAATGCAAGGGAATTATTACGAATGGGAAATTGAAAAAAAGGGACAAGCACTTAATCTAAATAGTTCCAAGGAATCGATGGATTTTCCATCACGCTATATTTTAATTAGAATTACTAAAAAAATAGCAACTGAAATCCTCTTATTTTTCAATTCCCTCAAAAACTCCGCACAATGTTAAGCTTCACTGCCACGCACTAAAATAGTATTCTTTCGACCAAATCCAGAACTGAATTTATATAAAATAAAATGAAGATTGCGTCATTAAACTTACGATAAAAAGCCACTAAAAGAAGAAAGAATTGGGTGCATGGCCAAAACTTGTTGAGTTTTTTTTATTTTTTTTTAAGTATTTTCTGTGATGTGACACTTTCTCTTCCACAAAGACTTTTTGCAACACCGTTATTTCCGTTCCAATGATCAAAGACCACGTGATCTTATTTCCTGAGGCCAAAAGAAAGGGAAATAGACCCCAAAAGACCAAAAAATACCATTTCATTTATTGGAGGGTATTTTTCTGCAGTAAAAGGGAACTGTGGGTCATTTTAGGTGAAATAAAAAGCGACTTAAACTGTACTCGGTCTAATTAAAAAAAAAAAAATAAGGAAAAAAAAATCTTTTGGTTTATTACATGAGTTTCGTTTTAAATGACTTAAGTGCATGCCAGGCCGACATTAGTCTACTCATTCTTCAATCTGCATGGCAAATGTCATTCGTTTCCATGGCAGGTCAACGTCACATCTGGTGCGCGTGCTTAAAAAAGTTTGGCTATTAGAATTTCAAATTCTTCGTTTGCATGAATATAATTTCCTGACCGTTAGCCGTTATTTTGTGAAAAGTAAAGTACTAGAAAAAAAATGCATTTTGTAGTTAAAAAAAAAAAAAATCCTTTCCGGCGTTTCCAGAGGTTAGAATTAGAAAAGTTTTCTTTCAAAAATAATGTAAGCAGCATAGAGTGCTCAAGTTGGATCCTAAATGTCACGTCGTTTTGCGAGTTTTATATTAAGATAGAGTTTTACTTTTATTTTATGCAAGATAATCATAAGCCCGGTGTTTCGAGTGCGCGCTTCACTTGCAGGGGTTAAAACGTGACAAGCGACACAAACACGACTTCACTCGGAAACGGAATTAGTGAATAAATGAATGAGCCCATCCTAGTTTCTAACCCCTTCAGCCGTTATTAAATTAACCCTTCAAGCCCTTACATATACACAGTTTAAAACCAAGAAACTCTAAGCCTAGTTTAGTGAAGTAATTTCCCCACAAGTGCAGGAGGACTGCAATACCTTTGGGAACGGAATTTTATGAGCCACAACTTGTTATCGCCACCTTTTCTTTCAATGGGCAATGAATTCTTTTCGCAATGTGACAGAAAAGGTGGTGTGTGTAATGTTTGCTGTGGTGCTATAACTGCTCTCACTGCTTAATAAATATATACAGTAGAATTCTTTCAAATATGGTCATAACGATGTTCTGCAAACATACCTTGAGTCGGAGGCGTTAAGAATGTTAATTGTAAGCTCATTTCACAATACGCCGCGTGATTAATTTGCTAAAATGAATGCAGTCAAAACTAATTACGGCTTCACACTTCTCTTTCTTCCCAATCTACCAGAAAAAAAGCTGTTTGCAAGAAATTAATGAGAAAAATGATGAGAAAAAAAACAGTGTTTAAATTCGCTGCGCAATTTTTGTAATTTTCGTCAAAAGTTGTGCGACAACTCAAGACTCGTTTTGCGTTATGTCAAACTATAATAATTGGAAACTTGCAATGTCTGGCGCAGATACCAAACTGGATTTATTTTCAAGTTAGAATTTTGAAATTGGACGAAGAAAATTGCTTCAACCTGGACTATAAGTCCGCTTGCAATAAAAAAAAATTGTTTAAATAACTCAAACTGAAAGAATCCTTTATATTTGAACAATCGATTGTGTAATCGAAATTCCCCGTTTTAAACTACTTTTATATTACTTTCTCTCAATAGTGGACCGAACCTTAATTTTAAAAAAAATTTGGCATTTTTATCTGGAAATAAATTTAATTCTTTCACCAAAAAAATATCGTAAAAATTGAAATTTTTACTTTATTCCTCGTGTCATTTCAAATTGTTTTTACTCACAATATTTTTTTTTTTTTTTTGCTTCCTCGTCTTATTTGCATTTATTGGAAAGTTGTGAATATCGAACGAGCTGTAGAGGACTGCGTGTGTATGTGTGCATTGATATTGATAGGTGCATCCATGACAAAAAAAAAGAAAAAAAACAAGAGACGTATTAAGTGAAATTAACTCTACCTTACAAGATAATTAATGTGATGATCGGAAATGCAGGTGTTCTCACTGCAGAACTGCTTTTGCCGTGTAGAAGAAAGCATCAACTCTCCAGACGAACCAAACTCTCCCACGTGAAGTAGAGGTGCGTGCAAGGCCTTATAGGCCTGACGTCAAGCTTGGCGACGCCATCTCTGGAAAGGGTTAGGAACTAAGTACAAATAAAAGTATTTTATAATTTTTTTAAAAGTTATTTCGGACAAAATCGAATTTTTTAAATTTATTTTTGTTTTGTTTTGTTTTCAAAATTTTTTTTTTTTTTTTACATTTTTTAAGACGTCGTCAGTCGTATTGAGTCTTCAACGCCATGACAGGTCAATTTGGCAAAAGAACATGTTATGGAATGACTGCCAACGAAACACAAAACAAGTTGTCTTGTCAGTTAATTTTTTTTAATAATTTTTTTTTTTTTTTTTTTTTTTTTTTTTTTTAGTGTGTGTAGTTTGTAATTTTCAGATTACGAGTTCGTGAAAATAGCGAATATAAAACATTTCCTTGTAGAATCGTTTAGCTTTTTTATTTTATAATCTACTAAAGCTAAAACAACTTTTATTGGGTCTTTATCTGTTATTCAAAGCGGTTCCATCGTAAAAATGGTTTCAAAACAAGAGGATGTTGTAATGACATTTAAAGGAATGATGAAAAGGGAAGTACAAGCATTATCGCGCACCAAATGCATTTCATTCAGTCTTCAATAAAAAAAATTCTTTACGAAAGCATCATTCATCTGCACGAGTGAGCATTTTTCTGTTATTTTTTGCAATAACAAAATAAAATTGAGATGCATTATAAAGAACTTTTTTAATTTAATCCTCTTTGCTTAATAAAAATTTTGTTTAGTAAAATTTGAAAGTGATGCATTAAAATAATTAGATTTTATGTTATTTCGCTTCATTTTTAGGTAAATAAAGTTAAGATATTAATCTACATACGACGTTATAAGACTATTACAATACACCAAGATATGAAGCACTGCTCATGAGTGATGATCATATACTTTTTATTTGAATGAAAGAGAAAAAATATTTTCATAGTCAGAAATTTCGTTATACAAGCTTTTGTTAGTTTTAAATTGAATTTGATGTATAAATGTAGACAGCAAATAAAACAGACTACACCAGTTTTAAATTGTAACTGAAATGAATAGAACCTTATTTTTAGAGATAAGAGGGAAGAGATTAAAAGGATTAACAGAGTGAAAATTGCACTACATCTAGCGCCATCTGTTGTGTTTCAACAACTTTTAATTGAAAATGTTTGATTTGAATTCGAATAAAGTTGGGCATGACATCTTTAGTGTATTGGTTTATTCTTGGACGAACATTAAGATAGTTCGTCCAAGGTTTATTCAAAACCAGAAAAGAAGTACCGGTATATACAAAAATAATAAGTTACAAATATTTATATTCTCGTTAAAGCACCCTTAAGTGATAAAAAACCGCAAAGTCAAGCTACATCAAGGTAACACCATGGAATAACCATGGAATTCCATGGTATAAACACGTCGGCCCAGAAATTTGTCGGTTTAGTCGGAACTGACAATCGTATCACGGAGGACTCAGAGCGGCGAGCGGCGAGCGAATCATAAAGGAAACTATTCAGATATAGCATATAGCTGTTGGATGATTCGATTTGGTCTAATTAGGCCAACTGTGATTGTTGAATACGTAACATTTTGCACATACGAAAGTGGAACTCTAGAGCAGAGTTTAAACGTACCGTACCACTTTCACTGAACATTTTACAGACGCCAATAGCGAGGGACAGGGCACAGGGAGCTTGATTGTCAGTTCAGCTAACAATTAAGACAACCGAATTTATTGATATTCGTGAGAAATTCGCACTTGAGAAAAAATAACATGAATTTTCGGTGTATACCGAGCAAGAGAGATAAAAGGATTCAGACAAATATTTGCACTTTCGAATATTAAAATCCTAAAAGTTGTAGTTGAAAGTAACGCACATTATACCAGTAATTTATTAAAAGTCACAGTTTCCTTGAACATGCGAGACCTTTAAAGTTTATTTGATCTATATAAAGGTCGAATGACCTTTATCAAGCAGTTAAAGAGATTACTGAGACGATTTCCTGATTGTATATAAGGCCCAACGCTAGAGAAGGAGAAAGTGAAGAACAAAATATTAACTTCAGATTAATATTTTAATAAAGGCATTAAACCCTTATTTCGTCACACAATGAACACATTAAAAACAGTATTTGTTCTGGTCAGCATTTGGACTGCTTTTGTTTATGCAGGTTGGTAATTCATTTCAAGCTTTAATTCATTTTTATTCTTTTACTGATTTATATTTATAACAAATTGTTTTAGCTGAATGCCCAGATGAGAATGAATGCAGCGATGGTGAGACTTGTTGTAATGATCCATCCGGAAGTCATGTCTGTTGTCCTCAGGATCACACTTGCGATCATGGGCTTGGCAAATGCCTTCCAAAACTAGAGATGACTCCTGCACTCAAATACAACGCAAAAAGTAAGAAAATTATCTACTCTGTACAAATGTAAATTTGCTTCTTCTTCATGTTTATAATTATTTTTATTTTCTTAAGTACGCGCGAAAAGATCGTGTCCTGCTCAACAAACTGAGTGTTCAATGGGTTGTTGTCCAATTCCTAACGGCATTTGTTGTAGTGATTCTACACACTGCTGTCCAATTGGATTTTCGTGTGCGCCACCGTATTGCGTGGAGTAAAGCAAATTATTTTAAATATAATATGATTTTGTAAAACTAAATGAAATAAATATCTCCCATTTAAACACACAAAATGATCCAAAAGACATTATAGTGATTTTTACTTTAACACATTTTATCATGTTATCCATTCTTGATTTTATTATACAGCACTGAAACATAAATACAAAAAATACAAGAATTTTATGCAACTTTTAGGATGCGACCTACATTTTCTCACCACCTATGCACATCACGTAATTCAACCCAAAATACACATTTAACACAAAAAGTGATAATACAATAAAGAATAATATCTAAATGAATAAAAATATCTTTCTTCACAATATTTAAATGAATAAATAATAAAGTGATACCGTGATAAAGTTTTTTTTTAATTTTGTGTGAAAAAGAATGTTAAAAAATGTATAATTTAATTCATACCAGTATTTAATTTTTTGTAGAAATTGTACGTTTAGTTTGAAAAAAAAGTCTTTACCTCATTCTTGGTCGTGATCATGACGTAATAAGGGGCAGTGTCTACTTAAAAATTTAACAACAGAGATGCCGATAGTTAATTGGAATTAGGAGAACGCAGCAAAACGCGCGGCAAAGAATTTTGGGGAAATTAGAAAATATGGCAGAACAAATGTCACAGGGTTTAAATTTCTCAGTTGTGTGTATGTGATGTGTCTGTCTGTTTTTCTATATGTTCAGTTATTTGTGGTGCGATTTTCACCCACTTTGAAAGGAATACGCCAAATGCAATTCTGAATCGAAATGCGAAAAAACATTTGTCCAGTCCCTCTTAGGTTCCAAGTAAATGGACAACCGCACAACAAGTCGCATGCGCATGCGCAAGCTAGAGGAGCAAATCCGATCAAATCCTATTTGAGATTTCTATGCTAGGCGCCATCTAGTGTTCATTTTCTAACTAAAAACCTTGTTCGTGACGTAATTGTGCTAATACCTCACGAACAGAGATTTTCGTTTTCATATTAAATTTAAAAATATTAAATTAAATAAAATGTTATTTCTACTTACCATACTGTATATCTAAACCTTTTATTTGTTCCTAGTTAGTCTAAGCCTATGTTTTGTTCCTAGGTTAAGCCTTTTAGTACATGGTACATGATCATTCTTATGGCATGCTTCCTTTATTGATATATCATCATTGTTGATTGTTACTCACAATGCTGTCGTG